>NW_026470013.1:0-12083 GCF_026875155.1 Cherax quadricarinatus | reverse complement strand
ATTTTTATATATATATATATATATATATATATTATATATTTTTTATATATATTTATAATATATTATTTAGGGGCCCCCGGAAAAATGGAAATTGATCTAACAACATTTCGACTAGCCAAGGACTTGAACCTTCGGCTTGGCCGTCTCATGGGGGGCGAAAACCATAGGGGCCTTAACCCAGTTTGTGTGGTCCCGTAGTTTAAGGCGTCATGAATTTTCGTCCACCATAGGCAGGCCAAAGCAGCATGGGTTCGAGTCCTAGGCTAGTCGCATGTTATTTATTATATATATATATATATATATATATATATATATATATATATATATATATATATATATATATATTATAATATATATATATATATATAATATATATATATATATGTAGGTAGTAGGTTGGTAGACAGCAACCACCCAGGAGGTACTACCGCCCTGCCAAGTGAGTGTAAAAATGAAAGCCTGTAATTGTTTTACATGATGGTAGGATTGCTGGTGTCTTTTGTCTGTCTCATAAATATGCACGATTACAGGTACGTCTTGCTACTTCTACTTACACTTAGGTCACACTACACATACATGTACACGTTTATTTATACACACTCATCTGAGTTTTCTTTGATTTTTATCTTATATTTTTTTGGGTCTTATTACTTTTCCTTTTATATCCATGGGGAAGTGGAATAAGAATCTTTCCTCCGTAAGCCATGCGTGTTGTAAAAGTCAACTAAAATGCCGGAAACAAGGGGCTAGTAACCCCCTTTTCCTGTAAAGATTACTAAAAAGAATAAGAAGAAGAAAATTGTCAAAGTGTAAAGTCTGAATGTGCGTGGATGTTGTGCAGATGATAAGAAAGAGATATTGTGGATGTTATGAATGAAAAAGAAGCTGGATGTCCTGGCTTTAAGTGAAACAAAGCTGAAGGGGGTGGGAGAGTTTCAATGGAGAGGAATAAATGGATTAGGTCAGGGGTTTCAAATAGAGTTAGAGCTAAAGAAGGAGTAGCAATAATGTTGAAGGATAAGCTATAGCAGGAAAAGAGGGACTACAAATGCATACATTCAAGGATTATGTGGAGTAAAATAAAGATTGGGTTGAAAAGTGGGTTATAGTAAGCGTATGCACCTGGAGAAAAGAGAAGTGTAGAGGAGAGAGAGAGATTCTGGAAATGTTGAGTGAATGCGTGGGGAGTTTTTGAATCAAGTGTGAGAGTAATGGGGTTGGGGATTTCAATGCTAAAGTGGGTAAAAAATGTTAAGGAGGAGTAGTAGGGAAATTTGGGGTGCCAGGGGTAAATGTAAATGGGGAGCCTTTAATTGAGCTATGTGTAAAAGAAATTGGTAATAAGTAATACATATTTTATGAAAAAGAGAATAAATAAATATACAAGGTATGATGTAGCACTAATGAAAGTAGTTTTGTTAGATTATGTATGGTGGATAAAAGGTTGAGGGGTAGGCTCCAGGATGTACAAGTTTATAGAGGGGCAACGATATATCAGATCATTATTTAGTTGTAGCTACAGTTAGAGTAAGAGGTAAAAGGAAAAGAGGAAGGTGGCAACAACAAGTAAGAGGGAGGTGAAAGTGTATAAACTAAGGGAGGAGGAAGTTCGGGCGGATAAAGCGACTATTGGCAGATAGGTGGGCTAGTGCAAAGATGAGTAGTGGGGGGGGGGGGTTTGAAGAGGGTTGGAATAGTTTTAAAAATGCAGAAATTAGAATGTGGGGCAGAAGTTTGTGGTTATAGGAGGGTGGGGACAGGAGGAAAGAGGAGTGATTGGTGGAATGATGAATTTAAAGGGTGTGAAAAAAAGAGAAAAAGGTAAGCTTACGAAGGTTTTTACAAAGCAGAAGTGTTAAAGAAGAGCAGAGTATATGGAGAGAAAAAAGAAAGGTGAAGAGAGTGGTGTGAGAGAGTGCAAAAGGAGAGCAGATGAAAGAGTGGGAGAGGCACTGTCAAGAAATTTATATGAAAATAAGAAAAAATTTTGGAGTGAGTTAAAGAAGTTAAGAAAGCCTAGGGAAAGTAGGGGTTTTTGTCCGTTAAAAAACAGGAGTAGGGGAGTTAGTAGATGGGGAGAGGGAGGTATTAGGTAGATGGCGAGAATATTTTGAGGAACTTTTAAATTTTTGAGGAAGAAAGGGAGGCGGTAATTTCATGCACTGGCCAGGAGGTATACCATCTTTTAGGAGTGAAGAAGAGCGAAATGTAAGTGTGGTGGAGGTACGTGAGGCTTACGTAGAATGAAAGGGGTAAAGCAGCTGGAACTGATGGGATCATGACAGAAATGTTAAAAGCAGGGGGGATTTAGTGTTGGAGGGGTTGGTACTTTTGTTTAATAAATGTAATGAAAGAGGGAAGGTACCTAGGGATTGGCGGAGAGCATGTATAGTCCCTTATATAAAGGGAAAGGGGACAAAAGAGATTGTAAAAATTATAGAGGAATAAGTTTACTGAGTATACCAGGAAAAGTATACGGTAGGGTTATAATTGAAAGAATTAGAGGTAAGACAGAATGTAGAATTGCGGATGAGCAAGGAGGCTTCAGAGTGGGTAAGGGATGTGTAAAATAAAGGGGTTTACATTGAAGCATATATGTGAACAGTATTTAGATAAAGGTGGGGAAGTTTTTATTGCATTTATGGATTTAGAAAAGGCATATGATAGAGTGGATAGAGGAGCAATGTGGCAGATGTTTTCAAGTTTATGGAATAGGGGGTAAGTTACTAAATGCTGTAAAGAGCTTTTAGAGGATAGTGAGGCTCAGGTTAGGGTGTGTAGAAGAGGGAGAATACTTCCCAGTAAAAGTAGGTCTTAGACAGGGATGTGTAATGTCACCATGGTTGTTTAATATATTTATAGATGGGGTTGTAAAAGAAGTAAATGCTAGGGTGTTCGGGAGAGGGGTAGGATTAAATTACGGGGAATCAAATTCAAAATGGGAATTGACACAGTTACTTTTTGCTGATGATACTGTGCTTAGGGAGATTCTAAAGGAAAAATTTTCAAAGGTTAGTGGATGAGTTTTAGAATGTGTTTTAAAGGTAGAAAGTTGAAAGTGAACATTGAAAAGAGTAAGGTATGAGGGGATCAAAAAGATATAGATAAAGAAAAATTGGTATCAAATTGGGGAGGAGGAGTATGGAAGAAGTGAATGTTTTCAGATACTTGGGAGTTGGGCGTGTCCGGCGGAATTTTATTTATGAATAATGAGGTTAATCATAGAATTTTATGAGGGAAAAAAAGGTGAGTGGTGCGTTGAGGTATATGTGGAGTCAAAAAACGTTATCTAAGGAGGCAAAGAAGGGAATGTATGAAAGTATAGTAGTACCAACACTCTTTTTATGGATGTGAAGCTTGGGTGGTAAATGCAGCAGCAAGAGACGGTTGGAGGCGTGGAGATGTCCTGTCTAAGGGGAATGTGTGGTGTAAATATTATGCAGAAAATTCGGAGTGTGGAAATTAGGAGAAGGTTTTGAGTTAATAAAAACATTAGTCCCGAGGGCGAAGAGGGGGTTTTTGAGGTGGTTTTGTCATTTAGAGAGAATGATCAAAGTAGAATGGGCATGGAAAGCATATAAATCTATAGGGGAAGGGAAAAAGGGGTAGGGGTCGTCTCAAAAGGGTTGGAAAGAGGGGGTAAAGGAGGTTTTGTGGACGAGGGGCTTGGACTTCCAGCAAGCGTGCATGAGCGTGTTAGATAGGAGTGAATGGAAACGAATGATACTTGGGACCTGACGACTGTTGGAGTGTTTAGCAGGGTAAAATTTAGTGAAGGGATTCAGGGAAACCGGGTTTTTTTCATATTAGTCGGACTTGAGTCCTGGAAATGGGAAGTACAATGCCTGCACTTTAAAAGGAATGGTTTGGGATATTGGCAAATTGGAGGGATATGTTGTGTATCTTTATACGTGGTACATAAACCTTGGTAAAAAATACCGACAAGTTGTTTTAGAAAGACACGTATTGCAGAACACTAATAGAACATATTTATTAGAAAACGTTATCGGTCCTGGGACGCTTGATCACTTCTAGACATACAGAGGTAGAAAGACATTATATATATAGGCGGAGAGTGAGAGTGACGCACTTGACCTGAGGAATGTCCATAAGAAAACATAAGAATGGAGGAACACTGTAGAAGGCCTACTGGCCCAATGGGCGAGGCAACCCCGGTCCCTTATCAAAACAACCTCTGTCTATGTATGAGGACCATAGACGATGACCTCATGTGACTCCTGTGTTTGTTGGGGTCGGTGCTGCTTAAGTATCATGTATGCCAATTTTTGAATTTTGTATTTCCAGTGTATGCGTTCTATAGTGTCGGTGAACGGTGATTAGTGAAGGCTTCTAGGCAACCGTCGGCCGTCTGAGGACTGGTTCGTGTGATAACGAGTTGTGCCTCGTTTCCATTCTCAATTGCCCCGTTGGAGTCTCTGTGGGGAGGACACAGGCGTACCTTACATCGTCTGCTGTTAGAGGCATTTCGATGCTCATTCAGGCGGACTGCAAGATCTCTCTGCCTGTCTCGCCTACATATTTCTTGGAACAGAACCCACAGGGGATAGTGTAGACGCCTGCTGTAGAAGTTAGAGGTGTGGGGCTGCGTTTAGTAGTGAGGTCTTTGATAGAGGATGTGTTTATGGTGGAAACGTTGATGTTACTCTACAAGTGCCCGGCGAGTATTCGTGGCAACATCGCCACATGGGAGTACTATGAACTGTTTTAGGGGCGTTCCATGGGCGGTTTGTTGAGGATAGCTTGTGCCTTGAGTCTGCAATCTCGGATGAAGAAAGATGGAACTGAAGACGTGTAAAGGCTTGTGTTATGTAAGTGCATTCTTCTTCTAGAAAACAAGGGCTGGAGATGCGAAGAGCTCTCAAGAAGAAGCCAATGAGGACTCTCACTTAGTGCGGGTATCTTGGTGTGAATAAAAGTGTATAAGATCGTCCTTGTTGGTAGGTTTTCTATACACTTTGAAGAGAAGTTTGTCACTGTCGGGAGATCTGCACAGTAGAACGTCGAGGAAAGGAAGTTTGCCATCATTTTCGAGTTCAAGTGTAAACTTTATTGATGGTTCAACTGCATTGATCTTGTTGAGAAGGGCCTGGATATTGAGACGTCTGGATAGAAAACCAATATATCATCAACGTATCTTAGCCAGGTAACGGTGTTGGGAATGAGGGTGCTGAATTTCTCTGTCTCCAAGTTTTTCCATGAAGAGGTTGGCAAGCACAGCACTGAGCGGGCTGCCCATTGCCATCCCAAAGCATTGTTTGTAACAGTTGTCCTGATACTTGAAGAAGTTGAAATTAACACACAGTTCCACTAGATTGATGAAATCTAGAAGAGGTAAAGGGAGGTCGTGGTTTTTCAGTGAGCCTCTGTCTCAGAATGTTGATTGCAGCGTCAGTAGGAACGTTGGTAAAGAGGGCTGTGACATCGAAGGAAGCCATGCTTTTGTTTTTGACATTCAGTTGGAAATTCGGGAGAGAAGGTCACCTGAGTGTTTGAGGTGGGCTTGACTGATAGTGCCCAGAAGCGCTGAAAGGTATTTGGCAAGGTGGCCGGCTAGTCTGTGTGGTGCACTCCCTATGCCCGAAGTGATAGGCCGTAGTGGGATGCCAGGTTTGTGTGTCTTAGGAAGGCCATACAGGCGTGCTGGTTTCGGTTGACCTGGTAAAAGTTTAAGTAGTTTTTTGCCTTGTTCTGATTTTCGTAAGATGCTACGAGCCTTTTGAAGGAAAGTCTGGGTACTTTGAAGTAGCACTGATTCCGATACAGGCTGGTATGTGTTGGCATCGTTGAGAAGATTTAAGACTTTATTGTTGTAGTCGACAGTGTTGAGTAACACCCAACCACCTCCTTTGTCAGCGGTTGTAATGACGATATCATCGTTGTTGGCCAAGTTCCTGAGTGCTTGGATGTATCTTCTGGGAATGACGGTCTTGAAGGCTCAGTAGCTGCAGCAGTGATGATTCCTTGGACAAAGCCCTTTTGAAACTCGGAGTCTCCAAAAGGTTGGTTCTTGGTTACCATATCCACCAGATTATGTTTTCTTGTTGATGCCAGTATAAACTTGAGCCCTAGGCTGAGGGCTTCTGTCTCGGTGACGGTTAGTGTATAGGAAGATAAGTTATTTATGATTTCTGGTCGTCCCATTTCGCTCCATTTGCTGAGGGAACACAGGTCTTGAAGTTTTCGTGTAATTTTTCAATTTCTGTTGGATGTTTGCGGGTGGAAATTTGGTGGTATTTTTCTGCATTTCCTTCTGTCAGGAGTAGGATGTGAAGCACGAATCTGAGCGGGCACGTAATGAGGTTCCTTCTGAGCATGTCGATTTCATCAGGTTTTCTCAAAGGTAGGCGTAAACAGCAGGAAAAAAAAGGGTGTCTAGATGTGGCCCATTTGGGTCGAGGAGTGGACCGTGGTATCACCATCTCAGCAATACATCTTCTGGGAAGATGTGTGGGTTTCCCAAAGACTATTAGCTTTGGTAGGGGGAGAAAGGTTTTTCTCTTTTAGGGTATGTCCATAGTTTTGTTGCAGTGTCGACAAGATCTTTTAAAAAACCTTGGTAATAAATCCCGCAAGTTGGTTTGGGAAAACACGTAAGAAAACCCACTATAACATTTTTATTAGAAAACTTTTCCCCGGCCCTGGAACCTTGATAAACTTTAACATACAGAGGTAGAAAGAATTATATATATAGGGGGGGAAGGAGTGAGATTTTGACGCACATAAACTGGGGAATGTCATAAGAACTAAAAAATGGGGGAAACATGTAGAAGGCCTACTGGCCCATGCGAGGCGAGGGTAGACGATGAAAATCACTTTACTCCTGTGTTTTTGGGGTTTGGGGGCTGCTTAAGTTTCAGATCCCAAATTTTTTTGGAAAATTTTTGTATTTTTCCAGTGTTGCTTTCTTTAGTGTCGGTGACGGTGATTGTGAGGCTTCTGGGGAAACCTTGGGCCCCTTTCCCCCAGGTTGGTTGGGTTTTGAGAACGATTTATCCCTCGTTCCAGTTCATAAAAAATGCCCCGTGGAGTCCTATACACAAAACCGTCACCGGGGACAAAAGCCCTCAGCCGGGGGCCCCAAGTTTAAAAACGGGCACAAAAAGGGAAAAAAACTTAATCTGGTGGATATGGTAACCAAAAACCCAAAACCTTTTGGAGACCCCGAGTTTAAAAAGGGCTTTGTCCAAGGAATCATAAATGCTGCAGTACTGACCCTTTCCCCAAGACCGGTCATTCCCAGAAGATACATAAAAGAAATGGGAACTTGGCCAACAACGAGGGTTATGTCATTAAAACCCGCGAAAAGGAGGTGGTGGGGTGTTACTCAACACTGTCGACTACAAAAAAAAGTTTTAAAATTTTAAAGGGATGCCAAAAATTTTACCACCTTTGTATGGGAAAATCAGTGCTACTTAAAATTTTACCCAGCCCTTTCCCTTTTTCAAAAGGCTCGTACCCATCTTACGAAAACAGAAAAAGGGAAAAAAAAATACTTAAACTTTTACCAGGTCAAGGGAAACCAGCACCCCTTTGTAGGGCCCTTCCAAGGGACACAAAAGGGCCCATCCCACTAGGGCCAAAAAAACCTTCGGGCATAGGGAGTGCACCACACGGGACTAGCCGGCCACCTTCCCAAAATACCTTTCTGCGCTTCTGGGCCGATCAGTCAAGCCCCCCCCAAACACTCAAAGGGGAAACCTTTTTCTCCCGAATTTTCCAAACCCGAATGTCTAAAAAAAAAAAAGCTGGCTTCCCTTTTGATGTCACAGCCCTTTTTTTACCAAAAGTTTTTACTGACGCTTTCAATCAACATTCTGAGGGCAGAGGGGGTCACTGAAAACCCCGGGCCTCCCCTTTTCCTTTTTTAGATTTCATCAATCTATTTGGGAAATTTTTGTGTTAATTTCAACTTCTTCAAAAATCAGGGGCAAAATGTTACAAAAAATGCCCTTTGGGGTGGCAATGGGGGAGCCCCTCCTTTTCGTGGTTGCCCAAACCCCTTCATGGAAAAATTAGAGACAGAGAAATTCCGCCCCCCTCATTTTAAAACCGTTACCCCGGTAAAATCGTTTTATGTTTTTTTGGTTTTCTATCCGAGGGCGTCTCAATTTCAGGCCCCTTTTCAACAAGGGTCAATGCAGTTTTAACCATCAATAAAAATTTTCCTTGAACCCCGAAATTATGGGCAAAATTTCCCTTTTCCCCGGGCGTTCTACTGTTTCAGAAACTCCCGGGCAGTGACAAACTTCTCTTCAAAGTGTATGGAAAAACCCACCAACAAGGGGGCGATCTTTTTTACAATTTTATTAAACCCAAAATACCCGGGACTAAAAGAGGAGTCCTCTTTTGGGTTTTTTCTTGGAGCTCTTCGCATCTTCCCGCCCTTGTTTTCTAGAAAAAGAAGAATGCACTTTCATAACAAAAAGCCTTTACCCCGTCTTCAGTTCCCCTCTTTCTTCACCGAGTTTTTCAGGTCAAAGGCCCCAAACTATCCCCAACAAACCATCCATGGGGAACCAAACCCCCCAAACAGTTTATAGTACTCCCCATGTGGCGATGTTGCCACGAAAACTCGCCCGGGGACTTGGTATGAGTTTAAAATCAACGTTTCCACCATAAACACATCCCCTACAAAGACCTCCTATAAACGCAGCCCACACCTCTAACTTTAAAAAGCAGGGGTTTTTACACTATCCCCTGTGGGGTTTTGTCCCCAAAAAATATGTTTGGCGAGAAAAGGGAGAGATCTTGCAGTCCGCCCCCGAATGAGCCCCTCGAAAAAGCCTTAACAGAGACGATGTTTTGGGACGCCTGTGTCCTTCCCCAAGGGGACTCCACGGGCATTTTATGAAAATGGAACGAGGCACAACTCGTTCTCACCGAACCCCGACCTCAGGGCGCCGACGGTGCCTAGAAGCCCCACTAATCCCGTCAAACCCACACTAATTTGGGAAAGCAACACTGGAAACTACAAAATTTCAAAAAAAAATTTGGGTACATGAACTTTAAACGCACCAAAACCCAAAAAAACAGGGGTAACGTGATTTCATCGTCCCACCTCGCCTCGCATGGGGGCCCGTTGGCCTTCTACAGTGTTCCTCCCTTTTTTATGTTCTTATGACATTCCTCAGGTCATGTGCGTCCACTCACTCTCGCCTAATATTTTAAAGTCTTTTACCCCCTGTATTTTTAAAAAGTGACAAGGTTCCAGGACCGGAAAAAAGTTTTCTAATAAATATGTTTAGTGGTGCTTTCGTGTCTTTTAAACCAACTTGTTGGTATTTATTCCCGGGTTTTTACGTGTCTTTCAAACCAAAAAAATTTTTAGAAAAAAATTCAGCGTTTGGATGGGCTAATTAATACTTTGGGATTAGAAATTTTTCCTTTTTGAAAAAAAAGATTGAAGACTCTTAAGTTACATTCACTTGTTAGACGAAGAATGAGGGGAGACCTGATCGAAGTGTATAAGTGGAAGATAGGTATTAATAAAGGGGATATTAACAAGGTCTTGAGGATATCTCTCCAAGAGAGAACCCGCAGTAATGGATTTAAATTAGATAAGTTTAGATTTAGAAAGGACATAGGAAAGTATTAGTTTGGAAATAGGGTAGTAGATGAGTGGAACAGTCTACCTAGTTGGGTTATTGAGGCTAGGACTTTGGGTAGTTTCAAATTTAGGTTGGATAAATACATGGTGACGTGTACTTGTGACGTGGTGACGTGTACTTAGCTCAGTGGTGACGTGTACTAAGCTCTGTGAAGACCTGTTTGTGTGCTCTCTGTGAATCTGTACCAGGATGCCCTCTCTTGAGCAACTTTACCAGCAGCTGAGAGAAGAGCTCAGAGTTGCTAAGATGGAGATACGGCGATTAACGGAGGAGAGCAAGAGGATTCGTAGTAATCCTTCTGTTGTGAGTCCCCAGGTTGAGAGGGGAGCTTGGTCAGTGGCCGGGCAACATGGAACCAAGCTGAAGATCAAGAAAACGGTTGGAGAGGCAGAAACAACGAGAAACCAGAAGACTACCGTGGAAACTTCCAACTCATTCTCGGTGCTACCTGACGAATGTGAGTGTTCTACTGGGAATGCCACAACGAGCACCAAAGAAGCATTGGCAGACGTGAGTAAGACATCCCTAGAAACCCCAACGAAGACCATCGAGAACGTCTTGACGAATTCTACAAGTGGTGTAATGCTACCCGGCGAATGTGAGTCGACTACTCAGAGCATCACGACGGACGACGCCAAGGAAGGTAAAAACATTGTTGTTGTTGGGGATAGCCAGATTAGGTACATGGATAGGGCATTCTGCTTGAAGGATAGGAGTAGGAGGCAGAGAGTGTGTTTTCCTGGGGATGGGATGAAGGATATTGTTAGCCGTCTGGATGACATCATGAGAGGTAATGGGAGCAATCCTATTATCTGTCTCAGTGCTGGAGGCAACGATGTTGGCAGACGTAGGAGTGAGGACCTGATTAGCAGGTATAGGTCAGCAATAGAGATAATTAGGAGGAAGGGTGGGAAACCTGTCATATGTGGCATTTTGCCAAGGAGAGGAGTTGGAAATGAATGGTTGTCCAGAGCAAATGTGTCAATTGCTGGCTAGACAAATACTGTAAGGAAAATGCGGTAACATTCATTGACAATTGGGACCTCTTCTATGGCAGAAATGACATGTATGCCAGGGATGGGGTTCACTTGTCTAGGTGTGGGGTGGGAGCATGGCCAATGCAGTGGAGGGAGCTGTTAGGTCTTTAAACTAGGAATGGTTGGTGGTATAGGTTTTGGCGGGAAAACTGTGAAGTCGCAGGGTAGTAACATGAGTGCTAGGAGAACTAGTAGTAGGCAAAATGAGGTGGATATTGGAAAGCCAGTGGCACTAATTGACAAGGACAGTAATGGGTTTGGTGGAATAATAGAAAGGAGCGGGAGGGGTGGAGAGAGAGGAGGGTCATTAAATGTTTATTACACAAATAGTCGCAGTGCTGGGAATAAGATGGACGAGTTGAGACTAGTTGCTAGTGCAGGTAACATAGATGTATTTGCCATTACTGAGACGTGGTTTAATTCAAAAAGTCGTGACATGCCTGCAGAATGTCACATTCAGGCTTTTAAATTGTTCCAAGTAGATAGAAGTATCGGGAAGGGGGGTGGGGTGGCATTGTATGTCCGAGATCGCTTGAACTGTTGCATAAAAACGGGTATTAAGTCTGAAGTAACACATACAGAGTCTGTTTGGATAGAATTTTCGGGGGGGCATGAAAAATTAATTTTGGGTGTGATATACCATCCCCCAAATTTAGATAGGGACCAGGGGAGACTACTATGGGAGGAAATTGTTAGGGCCACTAGACACGATAATGTAGTAGTTCTGGGAGACTTTAACTTTAGTCATATTGATTGGAATTTCTTGACTGGGAATTTAGAATCATACGATTTCTTAGAAGTAGTTCAGGATTGTTTTTTGAAGCAGTTTGTGACAGAACCTACAAGGGGTAATAACTGCTTGACTTAGTTCTGGCAAACAATGAATCCCTTGTTAATAATTTAGAAGTTTCAGAGGAACTGGGTGCTAGCGACCACAAATCAGTTACATTTAGAATTGAATGGAAGTATGATAGTAGGGATAACTCAGTAACAGTCCCAGATTTTCGCCTTAGCAGATTACGATGGGCTTAGAGAACACTTATCATCTGTTGACTGGGGTAACGAAGAGAGCTATCAATATGACAGTTTTCTGAACACAATACATGCTGCTCAAAGAACGTTTATCCCTTATAAGGAAATTTGATCAAATAGAAATGACCCAAAATGGATGAATAATAGGCTGAAATATCTACTAGGGCATAAGAAAGGAATTTATAGGCGTATCAAAAGAGGCGAGGGTCATCTTTTGAATCAGTATATTGACATTAAGAGGGACATTAAAAGGGGATAAGAAAAGCTAAAAGGGACTATGAAATTAAAGTTGCTAGGGATTCTAAAACTAATCCAAAAAGTTTTTTCCAGGTATATAGAACAAAGTCAGAGATAAGATAGGTCCCCTTAAAATAACTATGGGCAT
>NW_026470012.1:0-10283 GCF_026875155.1 Cherax quadricarinatus | reverse complement strand
ACCCTCTCTGTCAAATTTGGGTTTAATGCAACCACCCCAAACCAAGAGAGATAAACCCCCTCTTGCATCATATCATGTTGCCAAAAAGGGTTCCAGTTTCAATGAAGGGATTGCAATTCCTTGCAGACCTGTCTCCAGAAAATTTTCCCAGTTGTCCTAGAACCATCATTCCCCACCCCCTTTCTAGGCAAGATGCTACTATAAACGGGATCCCTCCTTAGTCAAAACTACTTCATGGCGACCTGTTTTTCCCGCAGTCCTCTCCCCTCCCCTTCCCCAAAACCCTTTCCCCCCAGCACAAAGACAGATAAGGGCTTGTTTTTTACCGCCAAAATTTTCCATTGCGACTATGTCCCCAAACACCAACTCCAAAAGGTACACTCCTGTTGATTTTTTCCTCCTGTTGCAAAAGCCGGTCCATATTTTCCCTGAGAATCCCCTAAAATTTAAAAATATTCTTACCTTGTTAGCGGGGGAAATCATGGTACCTTCAACCTTACAAACCACTGTAGTACATCGTCCTGGAGAAAAAGGAACGTTTTCTTACATTCCTGTTCTCTTTTAAACCCCTCCTTATTTTCCTTCTTTCTGAACTCTAAACCATTGCACTTAAACGGCTGCCTCTCACTGCAGTGCCCATTTCCCCTTTGGCAAACCCCCTTCTTACATCCCCCCAAAATCATCGGGTGAAGCTTCGTCCCAATTTTCCCCCTGAAGAAGAAAAAACCCTTCTCAACCTTGAACCTGAGATTCTAAAAACCTGAAAACAAGCCCTGGTGCTTGGTAACACCCCCGCTAACTCCCCGAGCTTGGCTCTGGGAGTTGCAGGTACCAAAAGACCATTATCTTTAACATTGTTGGGATTAACATCGGCCGAACCCTGTCGTAAGTCTCTCTTTTCGTGTGGGTTATTTTGTTGGTGTTTACAATGTTGTTGGTGTTAAAATTGTTAAGTTAACATTGTCGTTGGTGTTGACTTTTGTGGTCTTAAATTGTTGTTGGTGTTCATTGTTAGGTTTAACATTGTTAGGTTAACTTGTTGTGGTTTTTAAACATTGTTGTGGTTTTAAACATTGTTGTTGTGTTGCTTTCATGGGGTTTTAAAATTTTGTTGGTATTAAATTTTTTTTGTGTTAAATTGTTTTTGGTGTTAACATTGTTTTTGGTTTTAACTTTGTTGTTTTTAACTTTTGTTTTTTTGGTGTTAACAGTACTGTTGGATTGAAATAAATTTGGGTAAAATTCCCGACAATATGTAAAGAAAAAGGGGACCAATTAAACAAATGTGACTTTTTTTGGGGCAACGTTTCGCTCTCCGGGGAGCTTTATCAAGCCATTACAAACAATACTGGAAAGGGGGTATATAAAGGCTCAAGTGGGGTGAAAATTGAGGTACCATTTCGTTGTTACTAGGGAAGTAGAAAGGTAGTGTAGTTTTAGAAAAGTGTTCAATTCTTAATTGTCGGTTTTCAAAAACCATTCCCCAAAATCTGTCAGACATGTAACATCGGGGGGAACTTGGTACAGAGAAATTCAACCTTCCCCAAACCCTTTTGGACGACGACCTATTTAAACCAAGTGGCGGGGTCCCACTGTGATCCCCCCTTCCCCTGCTTCAACTATTACTGCCATATAAAGCCCCTTCTGGCCTATGCTGCAATATAACTAGTGTTGGCTCCCTATCGCCAACCCAGAGTTGTCCCTCACCGGGGGGTGGTTACTGGCCCTTCGTCTTCACCTCGGTTTGGTGCATCGGTGGCTGCCAAAACCAAGGGCGGAAAACTCCTCTGCACTCCTGTTGCTGCTGAAGTCCCCACGCCTCAGCCATGGTGTGGTCTGCACGCCTTTCACCCAATTTTGCCTTCTCCCCGTTCGGAGCACATTCTCCATAAGTACAGCTCACCCCTCAGTGCCTGTGCCTCCAGAGAGGACTCCCAAAAACTTTAAATTTAAAAACCCAGGCAATAGTGTTCTACTTCACACGTGTTGCAAACCCAATTATTCTCACAGATTGGCCGCCACATCTAATTTACGATGCCTTAATGCCTTCCATTTCCTTCCCCCTTACCATTTTCCTTACCCCAACACCTCCTCTACTCTGTTCCCTCCCTCTAAGGCAAACCGCCTCTCCTTTTCCCAAAACCCAGTTCTTTCTCGTTTAACCTCAAATACTCTAAATCTGATCAGCCATTGTGTCCTGGAAATTTACTGTCCCCAGATCACTGGCGCTCCTCAACTAAAAGTCTTTAAAACCAACTCGGGCTTCAAACTACTTTTTGGCAGACATTTTTTCAACTCACTCAACCGAACCAAAAAATTCTCAACGGGGGGTTCCCCAATTATTTGGACTCCGAGCCCCGTGAAAAAAGCACGTGATCGCAAAAATTAACTATTCTCTCCTGATCCCTATGAACGACAAAAGATTTAATCAAAGACATTAGTACTAAGAACAAATTTTGTTGACGATTTTTACAGACCTAAAAACTTACCTCCTCAAAATACGTTTTCAATCCTTTGCGCCTCTCACTCTTCAATCAAGGATCCCCCAAGACTCCGCTTTTCCTCCAAAACCCTTTTTCTTCACCCCAACTTCCACCCCATCAACAATGTCTGAAATGCAAAAAATTTTCGGCCCGACAAAATCCATGCACTTCCACAAAAAACCCTGCTCCAGTGTTCGAACGGGCACTTCTGGAAAAATTTGTTCTAACCCCGCGGGTCACACCTGCGTTGCAAACTCGCCCTACTAACGCGGAAGCATTTTGACTTGTACTCTTGGGAACGCAGGAGGAGAATATACATAATTACCTTGGAAAATTTTTGGAAGGAATGGTCCCAAATCTGCACACAGAAATCATCCCCGAAAGTAAAGATGGGCAGGCGATGAAAAAATGCCCCCAATAAAAAGAGGGGGCTTGGTACACAAAGGGAAAACCCTAAGTGCCCGGGGCCCCAAAACTGTTCAACAGCCTCCCATCAAATTTTGGGGTTTTGCCAATAAACCCCTGGCGCCTTCAAGAGAGAGGGAAGATACCTAAAGTCATCCCGGGATCAGGGGGGTGTGGCTCGGACGTTGGACTGCGTGCGGCCCAGCAGTAACACCTAGTTGATCGGGCCCCTGATCCATGGGAGCCGGTCAGGGACCGGGCCGCGGGGCGTTGATCCCCGGGGAATAACCTCCAAGTAACCTCAGGTAAGAAAAGACATTCTTTCCACCCTCAGAGCCACCCAACCCCCCTCCCCCCCCAACCCCTTCCCTGTACCTTTCCCTTTATTCCCTCCCCCCCTACCCCCAATGCCTGGGCCACCACCCCCTTGGGTCTACCTCTCTATTTACACATCAGATACCCATGCCTTAACCTAATCTTGTTGCTAACAATCTTCCCTTTTTAATTATCCCTCCCTGTTCCTTCAAGCCTACTACAACCTCTCCCTCCCCCATCTCCCCCACCCCCCCACTTCCTACCCCAACCAGTTTTCCCTACCCCCCTCCCCCTCTTCATACTTCCATACCCCCCCCAAACCCCCCTTGACGCAGACTTTTTTGGGGTTTCCTGGGGGCAACCCCCGGGGTTAAAAAAAACCAAAACGAAATCTCTCTTACTGCTGTGCTACGACCACCCCCCCCACCCACTTCCTCACCCCCTTCCCAAACTTCCACTTCCTCACCCCTTCCATATTTCCCAAATTCCTCACCCTTCCATAGTTTCCTTCCCTTTATCCCTCCCAAAGCTTCCATTTCCCTCTGATCCATTTCCCCACTCCCCCACCACAAAAAAAAATTTCATCCAGGCCCAACTCCACCTCCTTCAGAAAAAAATCCCTCAACCAAAAACCTGCCTACTTCTGAAGACGACAAAAAACATAAAAACAGACCCATCTCTTCCCCCCCCTTCCGGGAAAGGGTCCGTGCCCCTACAAAACACCCACTGAGGGCACACTACAAGGGTTTTAATCCAAATCCTCCCCCGACATTAACTTGCTATGACGAAACCATTAAACCTTTAAAGGTGATTCAGTTCAACGACGTTCTTACTTTACAATTAGCACCCCCTGGCCGAGCTCCTTGAAGCAAGAGAGGCCAGATTTTGTTTTACTAAAAAAGTACCTGCCTCAAAGCCCCCCAAAGTATCCCCATTTGGTTTATGCACTACAGTCCCCCCATGATCCCCCCGATGGGGGGCCATTTGTCAATTCCAAAAATAAAAAAACGAATTTTCCCAATCCCTTTTTTTTACCCAAAACTGTCTTCAGCAGAAACACGCCCACCCCGGTCCCTTTTTCTTTTTCACCGCCTATGCTGCCCAAACACTATTCTCAAAATACCACCTTTTCCTTTGTCTTCAAAACACCAACACACCCCAAAATACCTACAGTGATATGAAGCCAAACACACCCCCTTTCTCACGCCCGTAAAAACCAACTTGGTCTCCAATTATCAACTTCACAAAAACCATAAACCCCCTAATTCATTTGGCCAGCTTCAAACCTTCTACAACCCCACGGGCCCAAGGGAAACCAGACTCATTTTCAAAACCCAGCCAGCTCTCTATTTCAACACTCTTTTTACCGGCCCTATTAAGGCTTGATCAATCCCATACTTACACATCTCCTCCAACCCTAACCAAATTTCCCAAACCCCAACCCTTTCCCTTCTCCCACAAGAAGCTGATGGATCTTTCAAAAACACAAGAAAATTTAACTTCCTATGATACAACAACAAAACCCTCTCTGACATCGATACCCAAATTTATCCATCCCGGACACCTTACACAAGAGCCAACACGCAGTACCAAAAAAAACTACACCCCCGTTTTTTCCTTTTAAACGTCCCCCTCAGAACAAGAAGACTAAATTTTTGCTACACAACCGTTCCTCTACAACACAAATAGATTTAATCAAGTCCGATTAGATCTCCTTACCAAAAAAACGATATTTTACGCAGCCTAGACCAAGACCAAACAACACGGGAAAAACTATACAACAAGCGAAAAACAGGTATTTTAAAAAACAACCTTCTGGAACTTTTTCAAAAAAATCAGGGCACAACTCCCCCCAAAATTTAAACACATCACCCACAACACCACACATCTGAGACCCCCAGGCTGACCAATTCTTCAAACACATCTGGGAGAACATTTCCACCCTCACCCCCTCACCCTAACGTTATTCAACACTTTAGAAAAATAGAACCTGGAACAGCAACACCAAAAAACAACACCCGACGCCCTTACACTAGACCCCTTACCTCCTCCCAAGAACTGCATCCTTTCACCCAAAACAGCTTAAAAAACCCCCAGACCCTTCCCCCAAAAGGGTTCCGTGCCTTGGCCCTAAAATATTATCCTGAAAAAACCTTCCTGACTCTATCATTACTGCCTACACAAACCTCACAAAGCCTCCCCTTGCCTCTGGATCTTTCCCTTCCCCCTTCAAAGCTGCTCTGCTTTCCCCCTTTCCCAAACCAATAAAACCACTCTGACCCCAGAAACTATGTCCTATCAGCCCCCTGAAACTTTAGGAAAAAATCTTTTAAACTCATCAAACTCGCCTTCGCAGATACCTGGAAACAATTTTTACTTTTTGATGGCCTTTGGGTTCAGAACACAGATCCCCAGGATGCCATTAAAATCATTTAAAAAATATCTACATCAACACAAAACAAAGAAACAGGACAGCCATGGGTTGCAAAAGCGTTGAAAAAGCCTTTGACACTGTTTGGGACGAGGGGGTCAAGTCAAACTTGCACTAACTTCAACCGCCTCTCACTAAGTAAACCCTCTGCAACTTCCTAACGGCCGTTTCCATGAGAATCAAATTCCAAAGGGTGTTTCTCGACTCTTCCACTAAAAGCGGGTACCCCAGGATCTGTCCTTCCCCCACCCTCCATTTTATACACTAATGACATTCCAACCTGTATACCCAACTCCCCTCACACTGCCTATGCGAGACATTACACAACTTACCTCATCCCAAAATAGATACACTACACCAAAACACAAAATAGGTCGACAGGATGCCATCGGGAACAAAATGGGGGATCAAAACCAATGCAGCTAAATAGTTACGTTTTTAACTCAGGAAACTGATCCCCATTCCTGTCGAGCTCGAAACGGAAAACCCCACTTACACCCCATGACCAATCTGTCAGTCCTTGGCGTTAAAACTTGACTCCCTTTTTCATTTACACGGCACATTCACTCAAAGGAGCATAGCTAGTAAGGGCCCTTGCGGGGCCCCTACAAGCTAAAAAGCCCCTAAAAGACCAAACTAAACCCCCTACAAAACCCCAAAATTTGTCCCTAAAAACTTACTCTCCCCCGCCCTTTCTCTTGAAGCAAAAAACAAACTTACTTAAAATCAGCGTGCCAGAACAAGGGCTGCGCTGGGGGTTTTATTCAGATGGAAAACTTCCCCAAGCGAGTCTTCCCCGGCAATAAGCATCCCTGCGCTGAATCTGTACTGGAGAGCTAGTGACAGACAGACAGACAAAATTGGACACTACATGATACTGGGCCACTTCTTGATGAAGACATTCGCAGACCCTCAAACCAAACAACCTTTTCTCTCCCTTTCTGACCTGCTCCCAAAACCCTTTTTCAAATAACCTGGATTCACCTGACCGGTACCCTTTTTGACAGGTACAATTCTCTGACCATGTTCCCCTAGCTTTTTGGGGTTTAAAACTGGCCCCGTTCTACATTCTCTAGCCAAAACGTCATTTTCCCTTCCCCCTCCTCACCCCAAATGGAGTCCTAAAGAAGAGCCCGAATTTCTCTTCTCAAATCTGTCCCCCGATCGCCTTTGCTGCTGGGGTTTAAAACCCCGGCTCTATTTTTACGAAAAAACATCCCTCCAGCACTATTCTTGTTGTCCGTCTTCCCGCTCACCCTTTGGGATCTTACCTGAACTTTCGTTCGTTGTTCGTTCCATGCTGCCTTCCTACGGAGTGTGGCTGAAAAAAAACGTTCCAGGTTGAGGGATGATTCCTCGAATCCCCTCTCCACCCATTTCCCTTTGTTTACAAAATTGGAATAATACCACAAAGAGAGTAAGACACATGTGCACTCTGGGTACTTTTTGTGACGTTTCGCCATCCAGGGGTTTATAAATAAAATTCTGGGGACAAACTTGAAGAAAGTAGAAATATGTACAGAAATAGGTAATCAGCCCTCAAATAGGTGCGAACAGCACAATAGTCGTGGAGATTCTGAAGCAGAAGAAAAAACCTGGCGTTTTAGTAAGTCGGTAAGCAGACGAGGGCAAATTCCTGGTAGGGGTTTCCCCCAGGGGAAGTAGGCCTTCCCAAAAAGAGGTTAGTTTGTAGAGTTGTCGTAGTCGTGAAGGGTTATGTACATGTCCTCAAAATCATGGAATCTTAATTCTGGGACAGACATAACCTTTACCCTACGACAACTACAATACAAAACCCATCCTTTTGGGAAGGGCCTACTTCCACTGGGGAAACCCGCTACCAGTAATTTGCCCCCGTCTGTTCACCTGCGTTACTAATAAGGCCAGGATTCTTTCTTCTCTCAGAATTACGACTAGGTGCTGTTTTTCACCTACTCCTAGGTTTAGGGACTGATTATCATCTTCTGAAATATTCTACTGTTTTAAATTATGTCTGAATTTGTATTGATAAAGCCATGGATGGGGAAACTTCTACAAAAAAGATACCCGATGTTGCACATGGTCATTTTTACTTTGTATTTGGGCGATGAACACGTGTGGCGAAACGTTTCTTCAATGAAGATTCCCCTGTTGCAAATGTTCAATTCTTCAACTTTTCGGTTTTTAAAAACCATTCACCAATCTGCAGACACTGCAAATCATAGGATTTGGTCAAAACTTTTAAAAGCTTGCCCCCCCAAACCCTTTGGACACGACCCACTTACAAAGTGCAGGGCCCACTTTGACCCCCCCTTTTTGTTAACCATCTAAATGCCCCTATATAAGCCCCCTTTGGCCCTTTGCTGCCTTCTACAAAAGTGATGGCGAAAACATCGATTCCCGGTTCAGGGACTGATTTCCCCCGAACTCCTCCTTCCTCATCCATTTTCTTTGTATTGGGTGAGAAACCACGTGGGGGCAAAACGTTTTTTTAATAAAGTTCCAATGTGTTGCAAAGTTCTCAATTCTTCAACTTTCGGTTTTTCAAAAACCATTCACCAATTGTCAGACCTGAAATAAAGGGATTTGGTACAAAACTTAACGCTTGCCAGTTTTGGACAGACCTACTTACAAAGTGGCAGGTCCCACGTGATCCCCTTCCCTCCCAAAACCATCAACTGAACAAAAAACATAAGAACGAAGGAAAAACCTGCGAAGGCCTACTGGCCCAGCGAGGGGAGGGCCCCAAGTCTCCTACCGGCTTAAGCCAATGCACCAACCCATCGGGTCAGGTCACTTACTTAAGGGAGGCACGGCAACCGATGGTGCACAACTATGAGGTCCAACCCCACCACCCCCTCCACTCATGATTTTTCCAACCTTTTTTTTAGCTACACAACTTCTGGCCTCTATAACTGTACTCGGGAGTTGTTCACTCATCCCAAATCTATTACCCAAAACCCGTATTTCCTATATCCTTCCTGAATCTGAATTTTTCCAAATTAAAACCATTGTGCGAGTCCTTTAGGCAAATTTTTTTACACACTATTTTCTCCCCTTTATTTATTCCCGTCTTCCATTTACACCTCAAACATATCCCCCCAAATTTTTCGTCTTTCTAGAGAGTGCAGATTCAGGCCCCAGTCTTTCCTATAGGGAAGGTTTTGATACATGGGATCAACTTTGTCTCCTCCTTTGTACATTTTTCCAGAGAATTTATATGTATAAGCCACCTCTCTGGCCCCCATGCTGCACTTTACAAAGTGATGGACTGATCACATCGATTCCAGGTGAGGGATGTTTACCTCGAACTCCCCTTCCCACCATTCTACTTTGTATTGAACGATGAAGCCACTGTGTGGCGAAACTTTTTTCAAAAAAGATTCCCATTGTTGCTCAAGTGTTCAATTTTTTCAACTTGTCGGTTTTCAAAAAAGATTCACAATCGTCAGGGAAAGCAAAAATCTCGGACTTGGTGCAAGACTTTAACGCTTTTCCGCCTTTGGACGAGACCTACTTCCAAGTGGAGGGCCCACTGTATCCCGCCTTCCTGGTTCAACTATCTAACTGCCGTATATTAACCCTCGCTGGGCCCAGTGCCTTTACAAGAGGGGACTGAACACTGATTCCAGGTTAGGGATGTTTCCTCGAAAATCCTTCCTCGCCCCTTTTACTTTGTATTGGGGTATGAAGCCCCTGTGTGGCGAAACGTTTCTTTAAAAAAAGATTAACATTGTAATAGCTGTTAAATTGTTTTTGGTGTTAACATTCGTTGGTGTTAACATTCTGAGGTTTTAACATTGTTTTGGTTTTTTAAATTGCAGTTGGTGTTAACATTTTTATTGGTTGACATTGTTGTTGTGTTTTTCTTGTGTTTTGGGGGTTAACATTGTTGTTGGTGTTAACTTGTTGTTGGTGTTAACATTGTTTTTGTTGTTCTTGTTGTGGGTTAATTCGTTTTTTTGTGTTAGAGACGCCAGGGTTATGGATAATCCCTTTAATGTCTGCTGGAGGCAGTTGAACAGTTTGGTCCCCTGCATTATTGCGTTGTTTCATGACCCTACTGATGTCTTTTGCTGCACATCTTGTACTTATCATTACAGGGGAAAGTTGCACACTGCACAATTTTGACCTATCTTGTGGGGGTTTGCCCCACCGCACTGTTTTTTTTTGTTTATTGTGGGGTGTTGCACCACCCACATCTTGTGCTGATCATTTTGGGGATGTTGCCTACCTGCACTGTCGGCGTTCATTGTGGGATGTTGCCCATGCACGTCTTTGCTGTTTTTTTGGGGAAAGTTGCCCCACCGCCAGTCTTGTGTATCACTTGGGGATGTTGAACACCTGCACAGCTTTTGGCTGTTCATTGTGGGGATGTTGCAACCCCTGCACAGTCTTTTGCTGTTTTTTGGGAATGTTGCCTCATGAAATGTCTTGTCTGTTATTTTGGGGTTTGAACCCCCCACAGTCTTTTGCTGTTATTTGGGTGTTGCCTCAATTACAGCTTGTCGATCACTTGGGGATGTTGAAACCCCGCACGTCTTTTGTGTTCTTGTGGGAAAATTGCCTCAGCACTGTCTTGTGCTGTTCATTGTGGGGATGTTGAAAAAAACCGCCAGTCTTGGCTGATACTTGGGGTGTTTGCAACCCCCCGCACAGTCTTGTGCTGT
>NW_026470011.1:0-11939 GCF_026875155.1 Cherax quadricarinatus | reverse complement strand
ACACACACAACACACACACACACACACACACACACACACACACAACACACACACACACACACACCCGGGTTGGCGAAGGTGGTTGGAAGGTACTTCTTAATTGATAGATTTACCCTTCAGGGAAGATGTAAGGTAGTTTATACTGTTAGTACACTAATATTAGGATTATTGAGGCAACTGTAGATAATAATAATGTAGACCTAAGACCTTAATGTAGGTAGTAATAGGCTGATAATGTAGGCAAACACTAGGTTATGTTAGCCAGGGAGAACTGGCAGCCCAAGTTTGAATACTGTGGCACAGGTTTGAGACTGCAGTACCCTTTCTTCTAAGACCAGACACCATCGGAGTAACAAGTGCAATGATAAGCAGGCGGCGCCCCCACGTGTTCACATACTAGACCTGGAGAAATCTGTTGGAGCACCTCGACATACCGTAGATGTCCTCCTTTATAAGGCCCATACAGTAAGACGAGACCTCCCTTTTCTTACTCAGTTCAGGCCAGTCTCTGGGGAAAATTTGCGAGTGAGTTTAGCTGTGGGCCTTTGTGCAGGGGGCAGTTCATGATCGGTACGTACCGGTCACCACCTTTATGTATTGGTGTAACCCTTGCCGTCTTGAGTAGTTTTGGGAAGGTGCTAGTTTCTAGTGACTTGTTAAAAAGTAATGAGATAGCATGCGAGAGGACATGGGCCACTCTCTTGTACAATAATGGTGGGACATGAGACAGATTCCCTGAGTTATTTTTAAGTGACTTTATAATCTCGGTGACTTCCGTGGGCTCAGATAGAGCAAGATAGAAGGAATTTGGGAAATTCCCATCTAGGAGACCAAGCCTGTGCACATACTATGCACTTGGTATCTGCAGGCATGGGAAATCTGTAAAAACAGATGGAACGTGCAACTATGACCACCCTAGAAAATGCCGTGCCCATATGACAACAGGAAAATGCAAACTCCCTTCCTGTAAGCTTTTTCACCCTGAAATGTGTACCACTTCAGTACAGGAAAGACTGCGCTATAACTTAAATTGCCAGGCACACCATCTAAAGGGGACAAAATGATACAAAACATCCAGGCCATGGGAACACCTGGGTAGCCACAGCCACTCAAGAGGGAGAGGTTTTTTAGTGCCAGGAAGGAAAAAAAAACTGGCAGGAAATGGCAGAAATTGTACACCAAATCCAGTCATTCCTGGAGTGGAACCACAGTCGATGGCCTCCACTCCAAACCAACAGATACAGATACTAATGCCAGAAAAAAATCCCCCCCAGTACCAACAATACCACCAGTCCGATGACATTCTTCTTTGCAAATATACAGGGTCTAAAGCCAGCAACAAACAACAAAATACCTTTCATCCGTGGACTGCTTGCAGAGGCAAAGGCAGTGTTCGCGACTTTCACTGAGACCCACATAAAGGATCACTTGGACAACGAAATATGGATCCCAGGTTACAACCTATACAGATGTGACAGAGTGAACAGGCAAAAGGGGGGAGGGGGTTGGCCTGTACATCGCAGAGTCACTTGTTTGCACAGAACTGCTTAATGCCTCAAATGATGTAGTGGAAATTTTAGCAGTAAAGATCGAGAACCAAAACCTAGTCATTGTGGTAGTCTACAAGCCTCTGGATGCAACATCCCAGCAATTCCAGGAACAGCTGTTAAAAATTGACCACTGTCTGGAGAATCTTCCAGCTCCTGCACCCAACATCTTGCTCCTGGGGGATTTCAACTTAAGGCACCTAAAATGGAGGAATATAGCAAATAATATTGTTCCTGGAGTGGAACCACAGTCGATGGCCTCCACTCCAAACCAACAGATACAGATACTAATGCCGGAAAAAAAATCCCTCCCCCCCAGTACCAACAATACCACCAAACTCAAATTCAATTTCAAAGTTTATTCTCTATAAAGATTACAATGTTGAATTTACAGAATTTGGCTATTGTGTGGTTTACATGTAATTAAGTAATGATTACAGAGTGTACCACTAGACGCCTAGCATGGCGAGGCATTTCGAGCAGACTTAGTGTAATTCATTATTTTAAAATATTACAAATTATGAGGTAAGTTTGTTTTATGGCTAAGTGACTAAATACTAGTTTGTGAGTTTAGCAATGTGAATGCTTTTGTTTTGACACAGTACATAGTTTCAGTATTGGAGTATCATAGGATTCATTATTTTAAGATTGAGATTAATATTTCTGTTTATGGTCAAATGGGTGAGTGAGTGTAAGTGTGAACCACCAGGTGGTATTCGTGTAGTTAGTTGATGGGGTGTATCAGGGAGATAAGATGTTTTCTAGTGGTAGTTTTGAAGGTGATGAATGTGTCTGCAGTTCTAGAGTTCTCAGGTAGGGTGTTCCAGATTTTAGGGCCTTTGACATACATTGAATTTTGTAAAGGTTTAGTCGGACACGAGGAATGTCGTAGAAAATGTTTGTGCTGGTGTTATGCCTAGGGTTCTGTCACAACTATCAAAAAAGCGTTTTAGGTCAAGATTGACATTGGAGTTTAAGGTCCTGTAGATGTACATTGCACAGTAGTAAGTGTGGATGTATTGAACGGGGAGTAAGTTTTAGATCTATAAAGAGTGGGGGGGGGTGTGTTGCCGGGATGGGATTTAGGATTATTCTTACTGCAGCTTTTTTTTGGGGTTATTATTGGCTTTAGGTGTGTGGCTGCAGTTGACCCCAACCCACAAATAGCATAGGTGGGGTTTATGGATAAATAAGTGAGTGGTATAGTGTAAAGAAGGGCATTTTGCGGCACGTAGTATCGTATCTTGGAGAGGATCCCAACCGTTTTGGATACTTTTTTGGTTATGTTTCGGATGTGGTGCTGAAATTCAGGTTGTTGTCAAGGTATAGGGCCCAGGAATTTGCCCTCATTATGTCTGGTAATTAGAGTGTTGTCGATCATAATGTTAATTTGTGCATATCCTGCTCTACTACCAAACATAATATAGTAGGTTTTGTCAGTGTTAAGCGTAAGTTTATTGGCTGTCATCCAAGTCGATATTTTGATCAGCTCCTCGTTAGCAATGGTGTTGAGGGTGGCAAGATTAGCGTGAGATGAACATAAGTCGTGTCGTCAGCAAAGAGAATGGGTTTTTAGGTGTTGGGATACGTTTGGAAGATCATTGATGTATATGAGGAAGAGCAGGGGACCAAGGACACTTCCCTGCGGAACTCCAGTATCAAGTGGCCGTGTTGTTGATGCTGTGTCTTTAATGGTGACATACTGATACCTATTTTGAAAGGCCAGGATTTGAATTAAGCAAGCGCATGGCCTCTTATCCCGTAATGATCAAGTTTGTGGATTTAAGAGGGTTTTGGGTTACTGTGCCCAAAAGCTTTTCTTGGGGTCAATAAAATTCCAAGTGGTTTTATTCCTTTTTTTTCCAATGCTGTGAAAAAGCAGATTTTGCATTTTTATAAAATTGGGCATCATTAGTGTTTTATTTTTCCTGAATCCAAATTGGCGGGGGTTTTTGGAGTATTTTTTTTGCTGTTATAAATGAAATGTCTCCTTTTGCACGATTTTCTAAAAGATTTTTGGTTGGGCCAAGGGGAAAGGTTTGTTTAGGGGCCTATAGTTTTTAAGCCCTGGGGGGTTTCCCCCCTTTTTATTTTTTTTTGGGTGTAACCCTTCCCATTTTTGAGTAGTTTCGGGAAGGTGCTATTTTCCCTAGGATTTGGGTTTAAAAAATAATGAAATACCCATGCAAAAAAAGGATAGGGGCTCCTCGCTTTACAGTAATGGTGGGACTTTTGCAGATTCCGAGTTTTTTTTAAAGGGTAAACTTTTAATTGGGTGACTTCCGCGGCTCATTTTGGTCCCCAAAGATAGAAGGTTTTTGGGAAAATTTCCCCTTTCTAGGTAGCCCCCGGCAGGGGCTTTGGGTTTGGGGGTTTTTATTGGCGAGTTTAGTCCTTTGGTTGAGAAGAAGTCATTTATCTTGTTAGCTGTGTCAGTGGGATGTAGTGGTGTTTCATTAGGTTTAGTTAGGACATATTCTTTTGTTTTTTTCAGTTTGTGGGTCCCTAGAATCTGAGAGAGTGTTTCCAGGTCTTTTTTATATCTCCTCTAGTGTCAGTGAATCTACTGGAGTAGTATAGTTGTTTGGCTTTCTTTATTATTTTGGTGAAAACTGATTGAATAGTGTTTAAGAATATCTTTGTGTATTAAGCCCTGTCTATATTGCTTTTCATATTGGTGTTTCTTGTCAATGGATTTCAGAATGGTGCTGGTTAGCCATGGGCAACCAAGCCGTTTGTTTGTGATCTGTTTCGTTTTTATAGGACAATGTTTGTTGTATAGTCTAAGTAATTTGTTAAGAAAAATGTCTGTCCAGTCATCAATACCATTGGCCTTGGAGAATTCTGTAGGCCAGTCAACAATCTCTAGTTCAGCTGTGAACTTCCTTATTGAGGCCTCGTCATGGAGTCTAAATGAGACTTTGTTGTATTAAAGTGGTGGTTTACTAACGTTTGTCAAGAGGAAGGTAGGGTAGTGGTCTGTAGTGCTATCTGTGATTATCCCTGATTTAAGGGGGGCTAGTATATTGGTCCATATGTGGTCTATTATGGTTGCACTTGTCTCAGTGAGCCTGGTTGGTTTAGTTATTGTTGGTATGAGAAGTGTGTTGTTCATATTGTTGATGAAATCAATTACAGGCTGATCATCTAGTAAGCCAAGGTTGATGTTGAAGTCTCCAGCTAAGAGAAGGTGGTGCTTATTCATTTGTCTGTTTGTTATTAGTGACTTTAATTTCTCACCGAATTTTGGAATGTTTGTGTGAGGTATCTGGTGAGGTATCCTGTTCAACTGCCTCCCAGCACACATAAGGGGGATTACCAACAGACCCCTGGCAGTCTTCAAGCTGGAACTGGACAAGCACCTAAAGTCAGTTCCTGATCAGCCGGGCTGTGGCTCGTACGTTGGTTTGCATGCAGCCAGCAGCAACAGCCTGGTTGATCAGGCGCTGATCCACCAGGAGGCCTGGTCACAGACCGGGCCGCGGGGCGTTGACCCCCGAAACTCTCTCCAGGTAAACTCCAGGTAAATGGCACCGATTGTTATAGGTGTCTTAAGGTTCTTTACAGTAAAATTAGCAAAAATGTATTCCCCATATTCATCACTAAAGCAAGTGGTGCTAATACAAGATAATTGGTTAGAGTAATAGATTGCAATACCACCCCCAACTTGGTTTGGTCTGCAGTTGTGAATTGCTGTGTATCCTGGTAGAGGGTAGATATCTATTGTGTCCTGCTTAAGCCAGGTCTCAGTAAGAATAATGCAGGAGAAGGGTGTCTTTAGTGATTCAAGGAGTGCCAGGAGGTCATCATAGTGTTTGCTTAAGGACCTGATGTTGTAGTTAAGTACTGATAGACTTTTAGCATTGCTTAGGATAGTGCTGGCTTGTGATGCTGTGTAATAAAGGCAGTTACTTTCCAATAGGTTTTGATTGGGTGTCAGATTATGGAGGTTTAGATCAGGTCAACGTGATCAATCATCTTCTAGGTTTAAATTATGGTTATTTATATCCTGAGTTGTGTGTTGAGTTATAGTACTGATATCTGTAGTGGTGGGAAGTTTGGACAAGTATATAGCTAGAGTATTTTGGTCATATAGAGTATAGTCACTACTACACACAATGAAGTTGATGTTGTCTATGTGTTGTGCTGGAATGAACTAAAGTACAACTAGGTATAAACTAGTAATATAAAAATACAAATTAAAAATAGGACAAGACTCTCACTTGTAATTGCACTAAGGTCTAATAATGACTTTTGTGGAGTCTATGTTTTGAGCTAGAGTGGGCTAAAGTACAATAGGTTTAATCTAATAATATAAAAATACAAATTAAAAATAGCACCAGGCTCTCACTAGTAATTACACTTTGGTCTAATATAATGACTTTGGTACTGACTATGTATTGAGCTAGAATGAGCTATAGTACAACTGAGTTTATCTAATGATATAAAAAAGGGACAAGACTCTCAATTGTAATTGCACTAAGGTGTTATATAAGTTGTTTACAAGAATTAGAGTATAACTTGATTTAAATTGACAAGATAAAATGTACAATAAAATAAAATGGCAATGACTTGGTTATAATATGCTAGTAAGATGGTAGACAGGATAGTATAAAAGTTGTAGTTGAAAATACTAGTTTAAAAAAGTATAGAATAAAATGGTCAATAAAAGAAGTTTACAATAAGTTTGATCAATATAGTTTAAAGCAAAATTGGGCAATAATAGGGATTTTAAAATAAAACTGGGCAATTGAGTATTTCTTAAAGTGAGGTAGAATTATTGAGGACAAGTTATGGCTAGTTTATAATAAAATAAGATAGAACAGTGATGTAACTTTAAAAAAAAAAGGAGATAGATTTTGTAGATATTAAACACAATTAAGACTATGAGGTAGAATGGTCGTTGAATACAACAATGACAATTAAAAGTAGTTGGGATATTAGAATTTTAGGGGGCACAACATTCTTCTTTGCAAATATACAGGGTCTAAAGTTAGCAACAAACAACAAAATACCTTTCATCCATGGACTGCTTGCAGAGGCAAAGGCAATGTTCGCGGCTTTCACTGAGACCCACATAAAGGATCACTTGGACAACGAAATATGGATCCCAGGTTACAACCTATACAGATGTGACAGAGTGAACATGCAAAAGGGGGGGGGAGGGTTGGCCTGTACATTGCAGAGCCACTTGTTTGCACATAAATGCTTAATGCCTCAAATGATGTAGTGGAAGTTTTAGCAGTAAAGGTCGAGAACCAAAACCTAGTCATTGTGGTAGTCTACAAGCCTCCGGATGCAACATCCCAGCAATTCCAGGAACAGCTGTTAAAAATTGATCACTGTCAGGAAAATCTTCCAGCTCTTGCACCCAACATCTTGCTCCTGGGGGATTTCAACTAAAGGCACCTAAAATGGAGGAATATAGCAAATAATATTGTTGCAGTAATAACACCAGGAGGCAGCTCTGATGAAAACTCACACTCACACGAGCTTTTAAATCTCTGCACAAAATTCAATTTAAACCACCAAATAATAGAGCCTACTAGACTGGAGAATACACTAGACCTCATCTTCACTAACAATGATGATCTGTTAGGTAAGACACATATGCAACAATTAGGTATCTTTATTATGAAACGTTTCGCCTACACAGTAGGCTTCTTCAGTCGAGTACAGAAAAGTTGATAGAAGCAGAAGATACTTGAAGACGATGTAATCAGTCCATCACCCTTAAAGTTTTGAGGTGGTCAGTCCCTCAGTCTGGAGAAGAGCATTGTTCCATAGTATGAAACAATATGGAGATGAAGTGACAGGATGGAGCTTATATAGCACCAAGAGGTGAGACGTAGGCCACTAGGAGAGGTAAGAACTCAGATGTTGAGAGGTCAGGTCCCTCTCAAATCCAGCCGCTCTCACTAGTGGAAGTTGTCGAAGTTGATTGCAGGTCTGTACCTAACAACCTGTCGGTATTTTATACCATTTTAATGTTCAATCTGTCAGACACTGCAACACAAGGTATCTTGGTACAGACCTGCAATCAACTTCGACAACTTCCACTAGTGAGAGCGGCTGGATTTGAGAGGGACCTGACCTCTCAACATCTGAGTTCTTACCTCTCCTAGTGGCCTACGTCTCACCTCTTGGCGCTATATAAGCTCCATCCTGTCACTTCATCTCCATATTGTTTCATACTTTGGAACAATGCTCTTCTCCAGACTGAGGGACTGACCACCTCAAAACTTTAAGGGTGATGGACTGATTACATCGTCTTCAAGTATCTTCTGCTTCTATCAACTTTTCTGTACTCGACTGAAGAAGCCTACTGTGTAGGCGAAACATTTCATAATAAAGATACCTAACTGTTGCATATGTGTCTTACCTAACAACCTGTCGGTATTTTATACCATTTTAATGTTCAATCTGTCAGACACTGCAACACAAGGGTATCTTGGTACAGACCTGCAATCAACTTCGACAACTTCCACTAGTGAGAGCGGCTGGATTTGAGAGGGACCTGACCTCTCAACATCTGAGTTCTTACCTCTCCTAGTGGCCTACGTCTCACCTCTTGGCGCTATATAAGCTCCATCCTGTCACTTCATCTCCATATTGTTTCATACTATGGAACAATGCTCTTCTCCAGACTGAGGGACTGACCACCTCAAAACTTTAAGGGTGATGGACTGATTACATCGTCTTCAAGTATCTTCTGCTTCTATCAACTTTTCTGTACTCGACTGAAGAAGCCTACTGTGTAGGCGAAACGTTTCATAATAAAGATACCTAACTGTTGCATATGTGTCTTACCTAACAACCTGTCGGTATTTTATACCATTTCAATGTTCAATCTGTCAGACACTGCAACAAAAGGGTATCTTGGTACAGACCTGCAATCAACTTCGACAACTTCCACTAGTGAGAGCGGCTGGATTTGAGAGGGACCTGACCTCTCAACATCTGAGTTCTTACCTCTCCTAGTGGCCTACGTCTCACCTCTTGGCGCTATATAAGCTCCATCCTGTCACTTCATCTCCATATTGTTTCATACTATGGAACAATGCTCTTCTCCAGACTGAGGGACTGACCACCTCAAAACTTTAAGGGTGATGGACTGATTACATCGTCTTCAAGTATCTTCTGCTTCTATCAACTTTTCTGTACTCGACTGAAGAAGCCTACTGTGTAGGCGAAACGTTTCATAATAAAGATACCTAACTGTTGCATATGTGTCTTACCTAACAACCTGTCGGTATTTTATACCATTTTAATGTTCAATGATGATCTGATAAGAAATGTCACCATATCAAAAACAATATACTCAGATCACAACATAATTGAGGTTCAGACATGTATGCGTGGAGCCCCAGACCGACATAATGAGACTAGTCACGAGGAGCATTCACCAAATTCAACTTCAATAACAAAAACATAAAGTGGGACCAAGTAAACCAAGTCCTAACCGATATAAGCTGGGAAGATATACTAAGCAACACAGACCCCAACTTATGCCTAGAACAGATTAACTTGGTGGCACTCGATGTATGCACAAGGCTTATTCCTCTAAGAAAAAGGAGGAGTAGATGTAAAATAGAAAGAGACAGGCGCTGCCTTTACAGGCGATGGAAAAGAATAACAGAGCGGCTAAAAGAGTCAATATATCTGAAATGCGTAGGGAGACACTGGTCAAGAAATAGAAAGCATCGAACTTAAGCTAAAGGAATCCTTTAGGAATCAGGAATTGCGGGAAGAACTAGAAGCCATAAATGAAATCGAAAGAAACCCAAAGTATTTCTTCTCCTATGCTAAATCAAAGTCGAGAACAACGTCCAGTATTGGGCCCCTACTTAAACAAGATGGGTCCTACACAAATGACAGCAAGGAAATGAGTGAGCTACTCAAGTCCCAATATGACTCAGTTTTTAGCAAGCCGCTAACCAGACTGAGAGTCGAAGATCAAAATGAATTTTTTATGAGAGAACCACAAAATTTGATTAACACAAGCCTATCCAATGTTATCCTGACTCCAAATGACTTCGAACAGGCGAAAAATGACATGCCCATGCACTCTGCCCCAGGCCAGACTCATGGAACTCGTGTTCATCAAGAACTGCAAGAAGCCCCTATCACCAGCCTTTTCCATCCTATGGAGAGGGAGCATGGACACGGGGGTCGTCCCACAGTTACTTAAACCAACAGACATAGCCCCACTCTACAAAGGGGGCAGTAAAGCAACAGCAAAGAACTACAGACTAATAGCAATAACATCCCATATCATAAAAATCTTTGAAAGGGTCCTAAGAAGCAAGATCACCACCCATCTAGAAACCCATCAGTTACACAACCCAGGGCAACATGGGTTTAGAACAGGTCGCTCCTGTCTGTCTCAACTATTGGATCACTACGACAAGGTCCTAAATGCACTAGAAGACAAAAAGAATGCAGATGTAATATATACAGACTTTGCAAAAGCCTTCGACAAGTGTGACCATGGCGTAATAGTGCACAAAATGCGTGCTAAAGGAATAACAGGAAAAGTCGGTCGATGGATCTATAATTTCCTCACTAACAGAACACAGAGAGTAGTCGTCAACAGAGTAAAGTCCGAGGCAGCTATGGAGAAAAGCTCTGTTCCACAAGGCACAGTACTCGCTCCCATCTTGTTCCTCATCCTCATATCCGACATAGACAAGGATGTCAGCCACAGCACCGTGTCTTCCTTTGCAGATGACACCCGAAACTGCATGACAGTGTCTTCCATTGCAGACAGTGCAAGGCTCCAGGCAGACATCAACCAAATCTTTCAGTGGGCTGCAGAAAACAATATGAAGTTCAAGGACGAGAAATTTCAATTACTCAGATATGGTAAACACGAGGAAATTAAATCTTCATCAGAGTACAAAACAAATTCTGGCCACAAAATAGAGCGAAACACCAACGTCAAAGACCTGGGAGTGATCATGTCGGAGGATCTCACCTTCAAGGACCATAACATTGTATCAATTGCATCTGCTAGAAAAATGACAGGATGGTTAATGAGAACCTTCAAAACTAGGGAGGCCAAGCCCATGATGACACTCTTCAGGTCACTTGTTCTATCTAGGCTGGAATATTGCTGCACACTAACAGCACCTTTCAAGGCAGGTGAAATTGCCGACCTAGAAAATGTACAGAGAACTTTCATGGCGTGCATAACGGAGATAAAACACCTCAATTATTGGGAGCGCTTGAGGTTCCTAAACCTGTATTCCCTGGAATGCAGGAGGGAGAGATACATGATTATATACACTTGGAAAATCCTAGAGGGACTAGTACCGAACTTGCACACGAAAATCACTCACTATGAAAGCAAAAGACTTGGCAGACGATGCACCATCCCCCCAATGAAAAGCAGGGGTGTCACTAGCACGTTAAGATACCATACAATAAGTGTCAGGGGCCCGAGACTGTTCAACTGTCTCCCAGCACACATAAGTGGGATTACCAACAGACCCCTGGCAGTCTTCAAGCTGGCACTGGACAAGCACCTAAAGTCAGTTCCTGATCAGCCAGGCTGTGGCTCGTACGTTGGTTTGCGTGCAGCCAGCAGCAACAGCCTGGTTGATCAGGCTCTGATCCACCAGGAGGCCTGGTCACAGACTGGGCCACGGGGGCGTTGACCCCCGGAACTCTCTCCAGGTAAACTCCAGGTAAGTACACGTCACCACTGAGCTAAGTACACGTCACCACTGAGCTAAGTACACGTCACCACGATCCACGAGAGCGCTTTTCCCCCTATGCCATGAGCTGCCACTTCTTTAACACTATTTGGTGTGGAACTCTATCAAAAGCCTTACTAAAATCTAAGTAAATAATATCAAACTCTTTATCGTGATCAACAGCCTCAAAAGCTTTACTGAAGAAAGTTAATAAATTAGTTAGACAAGACCATAAATTAGTTAGACAAGACCATAAATTAGTTAGAAAAGTCCTTTTCGCAATCTGTATGGCTAAGTTCTACATAATTTAACATATAAGTGCTAGGATTATGGCCACTCCCGAGCTTCAGAACCTTGCATTTATCTACATTGAACTGCATCTGCCGCTTTTCTGACAAAGAATATAGTTTGTTTAAATCCTCCTGAAATTCCCTAACGTCTTCGTTTGAATCAATTATCCTACCTATCTTCGTGTCATCCGCGAATTTGCTCATATCACTTGTAATTCCCTGATCAAGGTCATTGATATATATTATAAACAACAACGGGCCCAAGACTAATCCATGTGGAATGCCACTTGTTACAGATCCCAACTCGGATTTAACCCCATTTATGGACACTCTCTGCTTTCCTGTCTGTGAGCCATGACTCGATCCATGAGAGCCCCTTTTCCCCCAATGCCAGAGCTGCCACT
>NW_026470010.1:0-11535 GCF_026875155.1 Cherax quadricarinatus | reverse complement strand
CTTTAAATTTATACACTGCAATAGAGAAAAAAGGCCCCACTGGGGATCTTATTGACTTTTTTAAATTTTTTGTACATTTAAACCCATGATTTGCTCCAGTAAAATTGTCACACTATGGTATAAGAGGGCACTCCCTCAACACCTAAAGTCATCCCTCAGCAACAGAAGCCATTATGTGTATGCAAATGGGGCAAACTTTCTGCACAACCAATTACAGTTGGTGTCCCACAGGGAAGTGTCCTTGGCCTCTTCTCTTTCTCCTATACATAAATGACCTCCCAAAATGCTTCGCAATTACTCAAACCCACACTATTTGCAGATGACACTACATACGTCTTCTCCCACCCGAGCCCAGTCACGCTAGCCAATACGTAAATACCGAATTACAGAAAATATCTACGGGGATGAGGACTAACAAACTAACACTAAACATTGACAAAACCTACTTCATTCAGTTTGGTAACAGAGCTACAGATGTCCCTCTTACATAATGTTTTAACGGATACCTATCACAAAGCTAACAGAGGGAAAATTTCTTAGGAATCCACCTTGATAATAGACTCAAATTTCATACACATATACAACAAATTTCAAAAAAAATTTCCAAGACTGTGGATACTATCGAAGATCGGTACTATGCTCCACAGTCAGCCCTCCTGGCCCTATATCACTCTCTTATTTAACCCTATCTCACCTATGGAATTTGTGCATGGGGCTCAACAACAAGTAACCATCTCAGACCTAATTACCCAACAAAAGGCTGCAGTTAAAATGATAACAAATTCTCACTATAGGCGGGCACACTCCACCAATATTCAATACACTCAACCTACTCACCATACAAAACATCCATACTTATTACTGCACCTATTACATACATAGAACACTTAACTTGATATTAACCCTCCCCTCAAAAATCTCCTTGCCAACCTCAACAGAACACATGACCATAACACAAGGCACAGATCACTCTTGATGTTCCTCGTGTCCATCTCACACTATGCAAAAACTCAAGCACTAAAAGGCCCTAAAATCGGAATTCATTACCTGTAAATAAAAAGAAACACTACCTGTTTATAAATTCAAGTCTCTTCTCAAAGTCACTTACTCACCCAAAAAACCAAATAAATACTGAATAACTGAACCTTATAAATTGTATATTTTAAATGTTTCTCACAATTATATCACATAAATGTTAACCTAAAACCCAATCTAACTTTATTATTTTTTAAATACACTACCTAACAGAATACTCCATTCTACTGAATGTACAACAATGCATACAACCATATGACCTGTCTTTGTAATACTCACTTGTGCTTTATAGTAATCTGTTTACATTAAAGTTTTATCACTGATTTCATCATTGCTTAGTTAATCTTAAGTTAATTTTAAGCCAGCCCGTAATGCTATGCATAGTATAAGTGGCTTTGGCATGCTGCTCTTATCTGTATTTTTTGTACCTCTGTATGTGTGCTCAAATTTTTTAAATAAAAAAAAAAAAAATAAATGTTGACATAGTGTATCGCCTTTACCTAACACTTCCAGCTACTAACTGTGAAGGAGAACGTTCATTTTCTGTTTTGAAAAGAGTGAAAAACCAGCTCCGTTCAACAATGAGCTAAGACAAATTGTGTAACCTAGCCTTGTTGACCATTGAGTCTGATCTAACAAGAAATATTGATTTTCAGAATATAATTGATGATTTTGCCAATATGAAATCCAGAAAAAAGTTTATTTAAGAAGTGCCTCTGAATATAAACAATTCTTTACTTTCTTGAGTTTATATGATTTGATAGTCTTATGCATGATGCAATGATAACAATAATGGTCAGTGATTTATAAAGGGAATAATAGTGCTGTAGTGGTTATGCTGAATATAATAGGTACATGATGTCACTACTTTAATAGCCTAATCTAGTAATACTATGCTGTCTTGAGTTTATTCTCTTTAAAATGCATGATTTAACAAGATAGTTACAATGGCTGCTGGTAAATGGTTTTGGTTGTCTTGATGTACTTTCCCTATTAAATTTAATCTAAATAGCCAGAATGTATTTAATTAGACCTTAAACAGGCTCACACCGACCCCTCCCCCACCTCCAAGCTGGAAGGGGTCACTTCGCTTACCCGTAACTCAAAGGGGCCCCGCCAATCTGAATAGCCTAGGGCCCAGAGACTTCTTAATCCGGCCCTGCCTGCAAGTGCTTCAGCAGGAACAGCAACAGATCGCAGCTCAGAATATTGCTGCAGAGGAGGAGGAAGAGAGATGGAAGAAGGTGCCTTCTTCAGAAATTAAGAAGATTTTTGAAATGTGGGGTAGGATGGAAAAATTTATGGAGAAACATCACCCTGAGAAGGATGTTGCAAGCCATATCAACTTGTACAGTGACAGAGTCTTGGCCCATTTTAGGGAAGTTTTAAAGAGACGCCAGAAACAGAGCTCTCTGTACACTTTTTTTGCGAGACAGGACTCCAGTGGCTCTCAAGCTGGTCCTAGTGGCATTAAGAAACAGAGAAGACAAGTATGTAACCCCAGAAAAGGACTTGGTACCTGAGGTGTTGATGGAAGGGGATTCCCCTTCCAAACAGTAATCCAATCTCTCTCCTCCTCCAGTCTTCCATACACTAAGAAGAATCGCCAATAAAGGTAAGTGTTATGCTGTTAATGTTTCATTCATTATGTCCCATTGTATTGTTTATGTATTACATCTATATTTCATGTAAAAAAAATTTTTGTTTTAATACTTCTAGGTGTCAGGAACGGATTAATTGTATTTACATTATTTCTTATGGGGAAAATTGATTAAAAATCGTCTATTTCGATAATCGTTGCACTTCCAGGAACGGGTTAATGATGATAAACGAGGGACCACTGTATTATAGAACAATAGTAATTACCTGGAGTTTACCTGGAGAGAGTTCCGGGGGTCAACGCCCCCGCGGCCAGGTCTGTGACCAGGCCTCCTTAGGTCAGTGTCCCAGGATGCGACCCACACCAGTCGACTAACACCCAGGTACCCATTTTACTGATGGGGAACATAGACAACAGGTGGAAAGAAACACGTCCAATGTTTCTACTCTGGCTGGGAATCGAACCCAGGCCCTCACCGTGTGAAGCGAGAGCGTTAACCACCAGGCCACTTTTTTTATTGTTGGTTTGTGTAAACACATTTTGTAAACATTATAATGATAACAATGTTTGTATGGTTATTGTGTTGCATACAACAAGTGGATATACATACATTATGCACTACAGTGGACCCCCGCATACCGATTTTAATCCGTGCAAGAGGGGTCATTGTTATGCGAAATAATCGGTATGCGAATGAATTTTCCCCATAAGAAATAATGGAAATCAAATTAATCCGTGCAAGACACCCAAAAGTATGAAAAAAATTTTTTTTACCACATGAAATATTCATTTTCCTACACACAAAGAGAAGGATACATGCACAATAGTAGAGTAGTACATGCACAGTATATATTGTGCATGTACTAGTCTACTAAATGAAGAATAAATGACACTTACCTTTATTGAAGATGCAGCAATGACTGATGAGACACTGTGTCCTGGGAGTGCCTTTTCCTCCTGAGTACTGTAGGTCCTGTTTGGCATTTTCTTCCAGAACAGGCCTTATCACACTGTGTATGCCACTACGATTCTTAAATCTCTCAAACCAACCTTTGCTGGCTTTAAATTCACCAATATGAGCACTAGTTCCAGGCATTTTTCCCTGTTCACCTGGGTGTTAGTCGACTTGTGTGGGTTGCATCCTGGGAGACAAGATTAAGGACCCCAATGGAAATAAGTTAGACAGTCTTCGATGACACTGACTTTTTTGGGTTATCCTGGGGTTAATTGTTTCTTGGTATTCTCAGTAAGCCACACCAACAACGGTGCTACAGCAGCAGCAGCAGCTGACGGTGGTACAGCAGCAACAGACGATGCTACAGCAGCAGCAAACGATGCTACAGCAGCAACAGACGATGTTACAGCAGCAGCAGATGATGCTACAGCAGCAGCAGCAGCTGACAGTGCAGCAGCAGCAGCAGCTGTACCACCAATAGTAGCGATGGTTGATTGGGGTTTATTATACAACCTGGCCAGCTCGGAGACACGCACTCCACTTTCATACTTATCAATGATCTTTTTCTTCATCTCTATTGTAATTCTCACCCTTATTGCTGTAGGGTTGGCACTAGAAGCTTTCTTGGGGCCCATGGTCACTTATTTTCCAGAAAAAGCACCGAAAACACTGTAATAATACGAAATATTCCGATTGTATGCTTGGATGTTACCGCGGAGGCTGGCTGGTAAACAATGCCACCGGCGGCACATGTGAGGCTGGCTGAGGGCACACATTGGACGCGTCTCGGACGAAAATCGGTGAGCGGGTTTTTAAGCGGTATGCGAGGCAAAATTTTTGCGATTAAAGCAAGCGGTATGCGGATTAATCGTTATGTGATGCCATCGGTATGCGGGGGTCCACTGTATATTGGTCTCACAGGCCATGAAAGTTAGTTGAAAAAATAAAATATTAAAAAATAAAAGAAAAAAGTACAATAATAGTAAAAATATTACCGAGGGTGTGGCAGTCGGCGATGTTGCCATAAGCGGTTCACTCTCTGTCAATTTCATGCCTCTATATCTTGGTCAGTAATGATCACAATTTTTTTTTTTTCGCTTTAAAACACTTATACAGAATGACACTTTAAAATTGGGGGTCTTGACAGTGAAAGAGTTAAGTGGGCCTATCTTGTTCCTAATCTTACTTTTGTATACCTGAAAGAAACCTTTTGGGATAGTATTTGAATCCCTTGTGACTTTATTCTCATAATCCCTTTTTGCTTTTTTTTTTTTTTTTTTTTGCTTTTTTTTATTTTTCTCTTTAACTGAATATATTGATTTCTTAACTCTCCATCCCCTCTTTTGAAACACCTATACAGGTCTCCCTTAACATTCGCGGGCTTCACACATTCGCGAATTCCCAACTGCCAAATTCCCAGCTGCCAAATCATATTTAAGTTTACCGCCACGGGTCCTTACTACCCTCCCTCCGACCCCCACAACTGGCAGCCAGCCCTCCCACCACTGTGTGGTGAGTGTTTTGTTTGTTCATTATTTGCTATTAAACTACAGTATAAATAATGTAAACCCATCCATGACTGCATGTTAGAATGGCTATTCGGACAGGTATTGGAAGGTGACATCATGTGTTTACTCTTGAACACAGCAAAGAATCAAACATTTCTGCTACTGCTAATAATAATAATAATAATATTAATATAATAATAATAATAATAATAATAATAATAATAATAATAATAATAATAATAATAATAATAATAATAATATATATGATAGAATTGAAGAAGGAAATTGTACAAAAATACGAGGGCTGAAGCAGTGGTGAAGGAAGTGGTTGACGCAGCGTCAGTGTGGCTTTGTTTATGCTGGAGTGAGTATTAGTCTCTGTGCTCTTCCAAACATTTCACAATAATTCATTGTATTTGGTGTTTGTAGATTGAGTGTGACTGGAGTGGTTGAGGCAGTGGTAGAGGCAGTGATAGAGGCAGTGGGTGAGGCAGTGAGTGAGGCAGTGAGTGAGGCAGTGAGTGAGGCAGTGAGTGAGGCAGTGGGTGAGGCAGTGGGTGAGGCAGTGGTAGAGGCAGTGATAGAGGCAGTGGGTGAGGCAATGGTTGAGGCAGTGGTAGAGGCAGTGGTAGAGGTAGTGGTAGAGGCAGTGGGTGAGACAGTGGTAGAGGCAGTGATATTTACTAACATATATGTTATAAATAATAATAGTACATTATGAATAACATTTATTATTATTATTATAAATGTTATTAATATTAACATGTACTATTATTATTTATAACATATATGTTAGTAAATACCACTGCCTCACCCACTGCCTCTATCACTGCCTCTACCACTGCCTCAACCACTCCAGTCACACCCCAACTACAAGCACCAAATACAATGAATTATTGTGAAATGTTTGGAAGAACACGGAGATTAATACTCACTCCAGCATAAACAAAGCCACAGTGACGATGCGTCAACCACTTCCTCCACCACTGCTTCAGCCCTCGTATTTTTGTACAATTTCCTTCTTCAATTCTATCGTATTTATTATTATTATTATTATTATTATTATTATTATTAGCAGTAGCACAAATGTTTGATTCTTTGCTGTGTTCAAGAGTAAACACATAATGTCACCTTCCAATACCTGTTCGAATAGCCATTCCAATATGCAATCATAAATGGGTTGACATTATTTATACTGTAGTTTAACCCTTTGAGGGTCGACAGGCCCTCTCCGAAACTCGTTCTCAGGGTCGGCCAAATTTCAAAAAAAAAAAAAAAATTATTTTTTCTTATGAAAAAATAGAGTTTTTTTTTTCTAAACATTATAGGATAAACAAAAAAAATTTACCATCAATACTTACGGAGATATAGATGCATGAAGTTTGCAGAAAATGAGCCGCGTATGGCAACAGCGGCGACTGCCGCTCACCCGGTAAATTTTAGTTTACTTGTAGTATTTGAAGGTTTGTTGTTTTTTTCACTATTTTATTTTTTCACATAACTTATGTGGCCTATGAGACCAAAGTAAGGTGCAATGTACATATATACACTCGTTGTATACAACACAATAAGCACACAAACATAATTTTTCAATTATTGTTTACAAAACTTGTTTACAAAAAAAAAAAAAAAAACAATACAAAACATTGTTTATTATTATTGTTCTACAATATATATACCAATATACAGTCACTGAACATATTCCTATTAGTTCTGCAGCTTGTGGAACTCTGAAACATGGTGTCATACACAATGGTGTTTTATCTTTCTCCCTCATTCTATCTCTTTCAATCTGTCTCTCTCTTTCTATCTGTCTGTCTATCTCTGTCTCACAGGTACACATAAATACAAGTATACATAGTATAAATTACCTAGGATAACCCAAGAAATCCAGACAAAGTGCTATACTCTGCTTGAAGATGTGAGTAAAAGTGATGACAGTCTTGTGGCTCTCTGAGACAGAGAGCTAGATGGATAGACAGATAGACAGGGAGCTTGACAGACAGACAAATAGACAGACAGAAATGTTAGTATACCAGCAAAAACAAAGGGAGGGAGATGTTTATCTCATCTTTTGGCATCAGCTCTACCCTCATTTACCCTCATCAAACGTCAGCACTTATCAGATGTTATCTCCCCTTATCTTGTTACTGTCATGGGTGAACATTCATTATTACCTATTATTATTATTATGTATTATTATTATGTATTATTATTATTATGTATTATTATTATGTATTATTGTTATCATTACGTATTCTTCTTCTTCCTCCTCCTCCTCTTCTTCTTCCCTCCTCCTCCTCCTCCTCTCTTCCTCCTCCTCCTCCTCCTCCTCCTCTCTTCTTCCTCCTCCTCCTCCTCCTCTGCCTCCTCCTCCTCTTGCCTCCTCCTCCTCTTGCCTCCTCCTCCTCTTGCCTCCTCCTCCTCTGCCTCCTCCTCCTCTGCCTCCTCCTCCTCCTCCATTCTTGGAACAAGTTTGAAGAGCTTGTAGTTCATAATCACTATCACTATCATCACAATGCTCACATCTGAGTCTGGGATTTTGGAAAATAGGAGTTTCCTCTTTGATTCTGGTACAACTGAACGTGAACAAGATGGCCAGCACCAGAGGTGGAAGGCTGTGGGTTGTCTGGGTTTTCCTCACTATTACCCATATTATGGTCATTAGTTTCGGTCAAAACCTCACCAGAACCTTGAAACCATCTTCACTGTCACTTCCATCTGTATTAGAACTGTCACTGGGGAACAAAGTGTCCCAATTCGCCGAGGAGTGAGGAACTTCTTACCACAGGGCACGTGGAAATTGTGTACTATGATGGCATTCCCACAATGCACCACTGGGTCCCAGATTTTTTTCCTACTGCGCACACCCACCACACAGACCCATTCTCTCACATCTAGGCTTATCAGCCTTTTCCTGTGAGATTTGAGGCCGCTAGAATTTATGCGTACTAGTACGACAAAAACCCCTACGCGTAAGACGTACTAGTACGACCAAAACCCTCAAAGGGTTAATAGCAAATAATGAACAAACAAAACACTCACCACACAGTGTTGGGAGGGCTGGCTGCCAGTTGTGGGGGGTTGGAGGGAGGGTAGTAGGGACTTGAAGTGGTGGAGGCAGTGGTATTTAATAATATACATGTTGTTAAGGCATAACGTATGTATTTAGTACAATTTACGACGTTTTCATGTATTTTATGACTGTTCATGGTTCAACAAGTTAAGGAAGCAGTATTGTATTACATTTCCCTACAATATATTGGGGCACCAAACATTCACGGTTTTTCAACATTCGCGAGGCTCTTGATCCCCTAACCCTCGTGAATGTTGAGGGAGACCTGTGTATGCCTCTCTTTTGACCAATGAGATGTTTTAATCTATTGTTCATCCATTTGGGATCATTTTTGTTAGATCTAATTTCCCCACTTGGAACATAAGTTGTCTGGGCAGCTAGAACTATGCTCTGAAAAATGTCATATTGGCAACCATCACCACCTACCTGACACATACTCATGTCATTTCAATTCAGCCCACCCAGGTAATTTCTCAGTCCTATGAAATCGGCCAAGCGGAAGTCTGGGACAGAGACTTGATTGCAATTATTTGGGTAATTCCATGATATATTGAAACTAAGCGATTTGTGATTGCTTTCCCCAGCTCATCATTAACCTCAAGATTATTAATTAGTGATTCTTTGTTGGCAAGAACCAAGTCAAGCAGGTTGTTTCCTCCAGTTGGTTCTGTTACAAGCTGTTTTAAAAAGCAATTCTGAATAGTATCAAGAAAGTCACTGGACTCAAGATTTCCTGTCACATTGTTCTAATCAGTTAGTCTAAAGTTATGAATTTTGGCCCACAGCAGCTTACTGCACTTCCTATCAAGGTTTGGGGCCCTTTAAATCAACCCAAAATTAATTTTTCATGACCCTCGAGAAACTGTAGCCAAACAGATTCTGTATTCAATGTTTCTGATCTTATATCTTGTCTACCACAACAATTTAAATTATCTCTGACATACATCGCCACTCCACCACCCTTCCTGTTGACCCTATCAGTGTGGAATAGTTTATAACCCTGTGTGAAAATAAATGATATAAAATACCGACACAATCGAAACAAACACATATGCAGTTTAATGTGATCCTTTATTGACAACGTTTCACGCACACAGTGGGCTTTTTCAAGTCACAAACAGATCTACCTGGGGTGGAAGGTACGTGAATATTTATAGTCAGGTTCAGAATGTTGAGGTCAGGTGGAGAATGCTGCATCTGATGATCTACCTGGTGGGGTTATAGAGTCTAAAATCTTGGGTAGCTTGGAAGGGGTATTGGATAAGTTGTGAGCAGACCTTCTGCAGTGTCCTATGTTCTTATGTGGGATAGCAATGAAGAAGTTTCTTGGCAAGTGGTTCAGCTATGTTATAGAACCCATTTTTTCTGGTTGAAATTGTTGGTCATAGGAAAACGATGATTCCAGGTTTTTTCGGTTTGGGTTGTTGTCTTCTGTGGCGATAAGTCTTTTTCTGTATTAATTAAAAGGTTGTGTGAATTGCGATGTTGTACACAAAGCATTCCTTTATCTCGTCCTGCTTGGTATTGGTTTTTCTGAAATACGGTTTTGGGGGTTTTTGTGTTTTGCCCACGTATAAAATTTTTTGCATCTTACAAGGGATTATGATATCCCTGCAGAGGATGGAAGTTGTTGTTACTACTGGTGAAGTCCTTATGGTCGTTTGGGAGGTGATACTTGGAATGAGGTATTTAAAAGATGTTGGAAACATGTTTGGCAATGGGTTGGGGGGGAGGACTATGTATCTCTTCTCGGCAGTGTCTTTCGGGTGTGTGAAATGTTTAATGCCCGCCCTCTGAGTCTCTGATGAAGTGACGAGGAAGTGGAGTTTTGAAATATTGTTCAATTATAGTGATTCTTTCCCCAAGGAACCCCATTGCTGCAGATTCTGAGTCACACAGGAAAAAGCCTATAATTACACCACATTTAGTTTTGGTGTCATGGTGAAGTAAAAAATGGAGAAAATCTTTTGGTTGGTTGGGTTTTTATAGCTTTTTAAAAAGAATTCATGGTCCTTTGCAGAGAAAAACATCAAGGAAAAGGGAAAAGGTTGTCGATTCTTCTTCAAGTGTGAACTGGATTGAGGGCTGACCTGGTGAGTTGTCTGGAGAGCTTGAAATTGAAACGCCTGGGAGTTATAGGAGAATGTTGTCAACATAACGGAGCCAGGTGACAGTTGAAGGAATAATGGTGGAGAAAACGCTCGGCTTCCAGATGTTCCATGTATAAGTTCGCCAGGATGGCACTGAGTGGCGAGCCCATAGGTAGACCAAAAGTCTGTTGAAAGAGGTGATTTTCGAGAGAGAAACACGTAAAGCCAACACATAGTTCAACGAGGTCGATGAAATCGCTGGCTGGAATAGGAAGATCAAGTGAATCGTCAATTTTTCTGCGCAGGAGATCGATGGCTTGTGTAGTAGGTACTTTGGTGAACAGGGAAGTTACGTCAAGGCTGGAAAGTTTCTTGTTCCTGATGTTGATGTTGCGAATGCGATTGAGAAGATCACTCGAGTGTTTGAGATGTGCTGGACTGATAGTGCCCAAGAGTTTGGAGAGGTGTTTTGCGAGAATTCCTGAGAGTTAGTGGGGAGCACTGCTTATTCCCGAAGATATGGGCCTCAATGGGATACCAGGCTTGTGAGTTTTTGGTAGCCGTACATTCTGGCAGTCTGGGGTTGCTGGGTATGGTGGTGCAGAAGTTTCTTCCCTTGTTCTGAGTTCCTCAGAATGCGGCGAGTCCTTTGAAGAAAAGTTTTAGTAAGGTTGTCCACTTGGTTAGCTGTGAGGGGTTTGTAGGTATCTGGGTCATTAAGTAGATTGAGCATTTTGTTCCTGTAGTCGTCAGTGTTCATGATAACAACACCACCTCCTTCATCAGCGGTGGTGACCCTGATGGTCATGTCTTCTGCTAAACCTTTAAGTGCAATGATGTAACATCGAGGTATGACTGGGGAGCTGCGTGTAGAGATGGCTGCTGAGATGATGCCTTGAAGTCGAAGTCATTGTGTCTGTAGTTTTTGGCGATGAAATTGAGGTCTTGTTTTGCTTTTGTAATTCCTGTTGCGAATTTGAGGCCTTAGCTGAGGGCTTCAGTTTCTGTGGTTGACAGTGGATGAGATGAAAGATTTTGAATAATGTCAGGTCTTCCTAAACTTTTCCAATGACTATTATCGCAAAGAGTTTGTAGTTTTCTAGCAAGTCTGATCTTCTGTTGAACATTCGCTGTGGTAACTCTGCTGCAAATGATTTTGGCGGTGGCTGTTCATGTTGCCCCGAAGTGTGGCCCAGTTCTGGTTGGAGAAAAAACTTCATTTGGGTTTGGTTTCTCCACATTTTCTTCGACGGGCATGGGTTAGTGCAAAT
>NW_026470009.1:0-12195 GCF_026875155.1 Cherax quadricarinatus | reverse complement strand
AAGGAAAGGGAAAAAGGGAAGAGGTCTGAGAGAGTTAGATCGTTTGGTGAGCTTTTGGAAAAATTTCCATTTCCCGACCATTCAGGATGGCCCTTTTTTCGTGTTACAAAGAGAACAAATGAAAAAAGGCGATGAACGTAACCTTTAAAGAATGGTTCTTCAAATAGATGCGAATGGTGGAAAATTTGCGATCTGGTTGTGTACTCCCCATATAAGCAGTTTGCTGTAGTTGTTTGCACTAGTGTTACAGTATAACATCAAATTTTTGTGATGGGTTTAAATATGGTGGATGAATCCAAAAGACCCCCCCCATAAAACTTTGATGAACACCTACGTTGCCTCAGAATTGGGGAAAATGGCAACGGGTCAAAGGGTAAACAAAACCATTGATGAAGAAAAAATTTTTTTAAGGAAACCCAGAAGAAAAGGGGAAAGGAAATTTGTACAGGTTGCTCGAATTCCCTGTTTTGGCTAACAAAACTTAGCATTTCGCGACCACAGGGGGGACGAATTCTCATCAAATGGGGAAAATTTTTTGGGGGTTGAATTAATAGCTAAGATGTATGTGCAAAAACGAGCACTAATGAGACTGAAGTGCAGTCAAGTGAACACAGGTATCGTTTGTATCTCTCCCATGATATTTTTTTCTGCACCCCACTGAAAGTTTTTGGTTTATTCCGCCTGGAGCCTTGCAGGGGGCCCAAAAGAAACTGTCATGCATTTTGGGTGTCATTGAAAAGGAAAGACACGGGGCTGTGGCGACATCCTTGTCTTTTCAGATATGAGAATGAGGAACAAGATGGGAGGATACTGTGCCTTGTGGAAAGAGCTTTTACCGTGCTGCCCCTTTGGGCTTTACTTGTTGACGATACGTGTTTGTTATGAGGAAATTATGATCCATCGATCGACTTTTCCCGTTATTCCTTTAGCACGCTTTTTTTTGGCTTTACGCCATTTACACTTGCGAAGGCTTTTGAAAAAGTCTGTTTATTAAATTACCCATCCTGCATTCTTTTTCTTTAGTGCTTTAGGCCTTGTCGTAGTGAAACCCCTTTGTTGAGCAGAAGGAGCGACCTGTTTAAAACCATGTTTCCCCTGGGTTGTGTAATGATGGGGTTTCTAGATGGGTGGTGATTTGCTTCTAGGACCCTTTCAAAGAATTTTTGTTATGGGTGTTAGTGCTATCGGTTGTGTTCTTTGCTGTTGTTTTACTGCCCCTTTGGGGGGGGGCTATGTCTTTTGTTTTTAGTAATGTGTGACGACCCCCGTGTCCATGCTCCCTCTCCTGGTGGAAAAGGCTCGTGTATGGGTTTCTTGCAGTTCTTGATGAACAGGGAGTTCCATGGTCGGGGCCCTGGGCGAGTGCATGGGATGTCTTTTTGCCTGTTCGAAGTATTTGGCATCAGGAAACATCGATGGTTTGTGTTAATCAAATTTTGTCGCTACCCCATAAAAAATTCTTTTTATCTTCGACTCTAGTCGGTTAGCGGCTTGCTAAAAACTGATTTCTATTGGGACTTGAGTAGCTCATCTTTTCCTTGCTGCATCTGTGTGGCCATTTGTTTAAGTAGGGGCCCAAATGGACGTTTTCTCGACTTTGTTTTGGTAGGGGAAAAAAAATATTTGGGTTTCTTTCGTTTTATTTTTGGCTTTTAGTTCTTCCCGCATTCCGACTCCTATAGATTTTTTTTAGCATAAGTTCGAGTTGCTCTTTCTCTGACCCGTGTCTCCCTACGCATTTTTAGATATATTTACCTTTTTAGTGCTCTGTTATTTTTTCCCTCGCCTGTAAGGGGGGCCTGTTCTTTTATTTTACTTACCCTCCTTTTTCTTAGAGGAATAAGCCTTTTTTTCATAATCGAGTGCCCCAAGTTAATCTGTTTTAGGATAAGTTGGGGTCGTGTTGTTAGTTTCTTCTAAGTTATATCGGTTTTGAAAATTTGGGTTTACTTGGTCCCACTTTATGTTTTTGTTATTGAAGTTGAATTTGGTGAATGCTCCCTCGTGACTAGCCTCATTATGTCGGTCTGGGGCTCCACACATACATGTCTGAACCTCAATTATGTTGTGATCTGAGTGTATTGTTTTTGATATAGTGACACTTCTTATCAGATCATCATTGTTAGTGAAGATGAGGTCTAGTGTATTCTCCATTCTAGTAGGCTCTATTATTTGCTGGTTTAAATTGAATTTTGTGCAGAGATTTAAAAGCTCGTGTGAGTGTGAGTTTTCATCAGAGCTGCCTCATGGCGTTATTACTGCAACAATATTATTTGCTATATTCCTCCATTTTAGGTGCCTTAAGTTGAAATCCCCCAGGAGCAAGATGTTGGGTGCAGGAGCTGGAAGATTTTCAAGACAGTGATCAATTTTTAACAGCTGTTCCTGGAATTGCTGGGATGTTGCATCCGGAGGCTTGTAGACTACCACAATGACTAGGTTTTGATTCTCGACCTTTACTGCTAAAACTTCCACTACATCATTTGAGGCATTAGGCAGTTCTGTGCAAACAAGTGACTCTGCAATGTACAGGCCAACCCCCCCCCCCTTTTGCCTGTTCACTCTGTCACATCTGTATAGGTTGTAACCTGGGATCCATATTTCGTTGTCCAAGTGATCCTTTATGTGGGTCTCAGTGAAAGCCGCGAACATTGCCTTTGCCTCTGCAAGCAGTCCACGGATAAAAGGTATTTTGTTGTTTGTTGCTGGCTTTAGACCATGTATATTTGCAAAGAAGAATGTCATCGGACTGGTGGTATTGTTGGTACTGGTGGGGGGATTTTTTTTCCGGCATTAGTATCTGTATCTGTTGGTTTGGAGTGGAGGCCATCGACTGTGGTTCCACTCCAGGAATGACTGGATTTGGTGTACGATTTCTGCCATTTCCTGCCAGTTTTTTTTCCTTCCTGGCACTAAAAAACCTCTCCCTCTTGAGTGGCTGTGGCTACCCAGGTTTTCCCATGGCCTGGATGTTTTGTATCTTTTTGTCCCCTTTAGATGGTGTGCCTGGCAATTTAATTTATAGCACAGTCTTTCCTGTACTGAAGAGGTACACATTTCAGGGTGAAAAAGCTTACAGGAAGGGAGTTTGCTTTTTCCTGTTGTCATATGGGCATGGCATTTTCTAGGGTGGTCATAGTTGCACGTCCCGTCTGTTTTTCCAGATTTCCCATGTCTGCAGATACCAAGTGCATAGTATGTGCACAGGCTTGGTTTCCATTTGCCTTGGGTTCCTGTGACTGTATTCCCTGTTGGTGCATGTTTACCTGTCTTATTCCTATCCTCCCTAGCACCAACAAGGAGCTCCCACCAGTTGTTTTCGGTAATATATCATCACTATAGTTTACCTGGAGTTTACCTGGAGAGAGTTCTGAGGGTCAACGCCCCCGCGGCCCGGTCTGTGACCAGGCCTCCTGGTGGATCTGAGCCTGATCAACCAGGCTGTTGCTGCTGGCTGCATGCAAACCAACGTATGAGCCACAGCCTGGCTGGTCAGGAGCCGACTTTAGGTGCTTGTCCAGTGCCAGCTTGAAGACTGCCAGGGGTCTGTTGGTAATCCCCCTTATGTATGCTGGGAGGCAGTTGAACAGTCTCGGGCCCCTGACACTTATTGTGTGGTCTCTTAACGTGCTAGTGACACCCCTGCTTTTCATTGGGGGGATGCTGCATCGTCTGCCAAGTCTTTTGCTTTCGTAGTGAGTGATTTCCGAGTGCAAGTTCGGTACTAGTCCCTCTAGGATTTTCCAGGTGTATATAATCATGTATCTCTCCCGCCTGCATTCCAGGGAATACAGGTTTAGGAACCTCAAGCACTCCCAGTAATTGAGGTGTTTTATCTCTGTTATGCACGCCGTGAAGGTTCTCTGTACATTTTCTAGGTCAGCAATTTCTCCTGCCTTGAAAGGTGCTGTTAGTGTGCAGCAATATTCCAGCCTAGATAGAACAAGTGACCTGAAGAGTTTCATCATGGGCTTGGCTTCCCTTGTTTTGAAGGTTCTCATTATCCATCCTGTCATTTTTCTAGCAGATGCGATTGATACAATGTTATGGTCCTTGAAGGTGAGATCCTCCGACATGATCACTCCCAGGTCTTAGACGTTGTGTTTCGCTCTATTTTTGTGGCCAGAATTTGTTTTGTACTCTGATGAAGATTTAATTTCCTCGTGTTTACCATATCTGAGTAATTGAAATTTCTCATCGTTGAACTTCATATTGTTTTCTGCAGCCCACTGAAAGATTTGGTTGATGTCCGCCTGGAGCCTTGCAGTGTCTGCAATGGAAGACACTGTCATGCAGATTCGGGTGTCATCTGCAAAGGAAGACATGGTGCTGTGGCTGACATCCTTGTCTATGTCAGATATGAGGATGAGGAACAAGATGGGAGCGAGTACTGTGCCTTGTGGAACAGAGCTTTTCACCGTAGCTGCCTCGGACTTTACTCTGTTGACGACTACTGTGTTCTGTTAGTGAGGAAATTATAGATCCATGGATCGACTTTTCCTGTTATTCCTTTAGCACGCATTTTGTGCGCTAATACGCCATGGTCACACTTGTCGAAGGCTTTTGCAAAGTCTGTATATATTACATCTGCATTCTTTTTGTCTTCTAGTGCATTTAGGACCTTGTCGTAGTGATCCAATAGTTGAGACAGACAGGAGCGACCTGTTCTAAACCCATGTTGCCCTGGGTTGTGTAACTGATGGGTTTCTAGATGGGTGGTGATCTTGCTTCTTAGGACCCTTTCAAAGATTTTTATGATATGGGATGTTAGTGCTATTGGTCTGTAGTTCTTTGCTGTTGCTTTACTGCCCCCTTTGTGGAGTGGGGCTATGTCTGTTGTTTTTAGTAACTGTGGGACGACCCCCTTTGTCCATGCTCCTCTCCATAGGATGGAAAAGGCTCGTGATATGGGCTTCTTGCAGTTCTTGATGAACACAGAGTTCCATGAGTCTGGCCCTGGAGCAGAGTGCATGGGCATGTCATTTATCGCCTGTTCGAAGTCATTTGGCATCAGGATAACATCAGATAGGCTTGTGTTAATCAAATTTTGTGGCTCTCTCATAAAAAATTCATTTTGATCTTCGACTCTCAGTCTGGGTAGCGGCTTGCTAAAAACTGAGTCATATTGGGACTTGAGTAGCTCACTCATTTCCTTGCTGTCATCTGTGTAGGACCCATCTTGTTTAAGTAGGGGCCCAATACTGGACGTTGTTCTCGACTTTGATTTGGCATAGGGGAAGAAATACTTTGGGTTTCTTTCGATTTCATTTATGGCTTTTAGTTCTTCCCGCGATTCCTGACTCCTATAAGATTCCTTTAGCATAAGTTCGATGCTTGCTATTTCTCTGACCAATGTCTCCCTGTGCATTTCAGATATATTGACCTCTTTTAGCCGCTCTGTTATTCTTTTCCGTCGCCTGTAAAGGGAGCACCTGTCTCTTTCTATTTTACATCTACTCCTCCTTTTTCTTAGAGGAATAAGCCTTGTGCATACATCGAGTGCCACCAATTTAATCTGTTCTAGGCATAAGTTGGGGTCTGTGTTGCTTAGTATATCTTCCCAGCTTATATCGGTTAGAACTTGGTTTACTTGGTCCCACTTTATGTTTTTGTTATTGAAGTTGAATTTGGTGAATGCTTCTTCGTGGCTAGTCTCATTATGTCGGTCTGGGGCTCCACGCTTACATGTCAGAACCTCAATTACGTTGTGATCTGAGTATATTGTTTTTGATATGGTGACATTTGTTATCAGATCATCATTGTTAGTGAAAATGAGGTCTAGTGTATTCTCCAGTCTAGTAGGCTCTATTATTTGCTGGTTTAAATTGAATTTTGTGCAGAGATTTAAAAGCTCGTGTGAGTGTGAGTTTTCATCAGAGCTGCCTCCTGCTGTTATTACTGCAACAATATTATTTGCTATATTCCTCCATTTTAGATGCCTTAGGTTGAAATCCCCCAGGAGCAAGATGTTGGGTGCAGGATCTGGAAGATTTTGCAGACAGTTGTCAATTTTTAACAGCTGTTCCTGGAATTGCTGGGATGTTGCATCCGGAGGCTTGTAGACTATCACAATGACTAGGTTTTGATTCTCGACCTTTACTGCTAAAACTTCCACTACATCATTTGAGGCATTAGGCAGTTCTGTGCAAACAAGTGACTCTGCAATGTACAGGCCAACCCCCCCCCCTTTTGCCTGTTCACTCTGTCACATCTGTACAGGTTGTAACCTGGGGTCCATATTTCGTTGTCCAAGTGATCATTTATGTGGGTCTCAGTGAAAGCCGCGAACATTGCCTTTGTCTCTGCAAGCAGTCCACGGATGAAAGTTATTTTGTTGTTTGTTGCTGGCTTTAGACCCTGTATATTTGCAAAGAAGAATGTCATCTGACTGGTGGTATTGTTGGTACTGGGGGGGGGATTTTTTTTCAGGCATTAGCATCTGTATCTGTTGGTTTGGAGTGGAGGCCATCGACTGTGGTTCCACTCCAGGAATGACTGGATTTGGTGTACGATTTCTGCCATTTCCTGCCAGTTTTTTTTTTCCTTCGTGGCACTAAAAAACCTCTCCCTCTTGAGTTGCTGTGGCTACCCAGGTTTTCCCATGGCCTGGATGTTTTGTATCTTTTTGTCCCATTTAGATGGTGTGCCTGGCAATTTAAGTTATAGCACAGTCTTTCCTGTACTGAGGAGGTACACAGTTCAGGGTGAAAAAGCTTTCAGGAAGGGAGTTTGCATTTTCCTGTTGTCATATGGGCACGGCATTTTCTGTATTCCCTGTTGGTGCATGTTTCCATGTCTTACTTCTATCCTCCCTAGCACCAACAATGGAGCTCCCACCAGTTGTTTTTGGTAATATATCCTCACTATTGCTAGTGGAGTCCTCTTGTTCGCTATTTCCTGTGGTATTTCTAGTTTGCAATATTGGTTTTATCTTATCTTTGACTACACTTGTTTCCCTACTATGGCTCCTGTCCCCTATGAGGTCATTTATATGTATTCCTTCCTGCGTATAATTCCCGACTACCTGGACAAAATCTCCAAAATCTCCAAAATCTGGTGGCAACATTGGTCAGAGAAATAGCAAGCATCGAACTTAACCTAAAGAATCCTTTAGGAGTCAGGAATCGCGGGAAGAACTAAAAGCCATAAATGAAATCGAAAGAAACCCAAAGTATTTCTTCTCCTATGCCAAATCAAAATCGAGAACAACGTCCAGTATTGGGCCCCTACTTAAACAAGATGGGTCCTACACAGATGACAACAAGGAAATGAGTGAGCTACTCAAGTCCCAATATGACTCAGTTTTTAGCAAGCCGCTAACCAGACTGAGAGTCGAAGATCAAAATGAATTTTTTATGAGAGAGCCACAAAATTTGATTAACACAAGCCTATCCGATGTTATCCTGACGCCAAATGACTTCGAACAGGCGATAAATGACATGCCCATGCACTCTGCCCCAGGGCCAGACTCATGGAACTCTGTGTTCATCAAGAACTGCAAGAAGCCCCTATCACGAGCCATTTCCATCCTATGGAGAGGGAGCATGGACACGGGGGTCGTCCCTCAGTTACTAAAAACAACAGACATAGCCCCACTCCACAAAGGGGGCAGTAAAGCAACAGCAAAGAACTACAGACCAATAGCACTAACATCCCATATCATAAAAATCTTTGAAAGGGGTCTAAGAAGCAAGATCACCACCCATCTAGAAAACCCATCAGTTACACAACCCAGGGCAACATGGGTTTAGAACAGGTCGCTCCTGTCTGTCTCAACTACTGGATCACTACGACAAGGTCCTAAATGCACTAGAAGACAAAAAGAAATGCAGATGTAATATATACAGACTTTGCAAAGCCTTCGACAAGTGTGACCATGGCGTAATAGCGCAGAAAATGCGCGCTAAAGGAATAACAGGAAAAGTCGGTCGATGGATCTATAATTTCCTCACTAACAGAACACAGAGAGTAGTCGTCAACAGAGTAAAGTCCGAGGCAGCTACGGTGAAAAGCTCTGTTCCACAAGGCACAGTACTAGCTCCCATCTTGTTCCTCATCCTCATATCCGACATAGACAAGGATGTCAGCCACAGCACCGTGTCTTCCTTTGCAGATGACACCCGAATCTGCATGACAGTGTCTTCCATTGCAGACACTGCAAGGCTCCAGGCGGACATCAACCAAATCTTTCAGTGGGCTGCAGAAAACAATATGAAGTTCAATGATGAGAAATTTCAATTACTCAGATAGGGTAAACATGAGGAAATTAAATCTTCATCAGAGTACAAAAACAAATTCTGGCCACAAAAAAGAGCGAAACACCAACGTAAAAACCCTTTGGGAGTAAATTATGTCGGGAGGATCTCACCTTCAAGGACCATAACATTGTATCAATCGCATTGCTAGAAAAATGACAGGATGGATAATGGAAACCCTTTAAAAAAGGGGAGGCCCAAACCCCTGTTGGGGCACCTTTTAGGTCACTTGTTCTATTAAAAGGGCTGGAATATTTTTTCCCCCCACCCAGCCCCCCCCTTTCGGGGCAGTTTTTTAAAAGGCCCAATTTGAAAATGACAGAGAAAATTTTTTAGGGGAGGGGTTTGGGTAAAAATGTTTCGGGGGGCCCTTTTTTCAAATTTTCCCGGAAGCGCAGGGGGGGGGGGAGATTACCAAAAAAGGGGGGGGTTTTAAATTTTTTAAAAACCCCTTTGGGGAAAAATCCTAGAAAAAGGGCTAGTACCCAACTTGACACGAGAAACAATCACTTTCGAAAACAAAAAAACTTGGCGACGATGCCCCCATCCCCCCCAAAGAAACGGGGGTGTCCTAGCACGTTAAGAGACCCTACAATTTAAATGTCAGGGGCCCGAGACTGTTCAAAATGGGCCCCCCAGCAAAACCCTAAAGGGGGAATTTCCAAAGACCCCTGGCGTCTTCAAGCGGCCCCCTGAACAAGCACCTTTAAAATCCGTTCCTGATCACCGGGGTGTGGCCCCGTACGGGTTTGGGTTTTCGTTTCAGCCCGCAGCAACGCCTGATTGATCAGGCCCCTGGGCCACCGGGGGCCTGGTCAAAAGGGAACCCGGGCCCGGGGGGCGGGGGCCCCCCCCGGGGGGGAAAAACTCTCTCCAGGTAAAAATCCAGGTCTCCCCCGGTTCCCTGAGTTTTCGGCACAGTTTTTAAAGGACCCAACCATGGTTTGGAAAAACCTGTCATATCCCCGAAACCCGGCACAGCATGAAAATCCAGTCCCCACCCTTTTCCCGCTTTTTTTTGGATTAAGAATTGATATCAGAGGCCCTTTTTTTGGGCCCCTTCCAAGGAAAAAGCAAAAAAAAATTCCTTACTTGAAAATCTTCCCTCCTCCCTTTGCACGCACCCGATAATTTTGAATTTGGTCAGTGTGTGTCACTCTGGTTTTTACTGTCCAAAAAATAACGCTGTAGATAAGTCTCTTGATATCAGTAACAAGTTTTCTTTGACCGTTTTTCCAGAAAATTAAAAACTCATTTTGAGTTGATGGCGAGAGATACGAAACTGATGGGCCCGTGTTTACTTGAGCTGCATTCAGTCTCATTAGGTGCTCGTTTAAAACTGGGTCATACTTAGCTATTAATTCAACCATCCCCAAGGGGAAAGTTTCCTCTAGTTGATGAGAATTCGTTCCCCCCTGTGGGGCGCGAAAGCTAAGTTTTGTTTTGCCAGGGAAAAAAACAGTGTTTAAAGTCGAGGCCCCCTTTTACAATATTTCCCTTTCCCCCTTTTTTTTCTGGATTTTCCTTTTTAAAAAAAATTTTTTCTTCATCAATGGTTTTGTTTTCCCTTTTGACCCCTTTTCCATGGTTTCCCAAATTCTCGAGGCAACGTAGGTGTTCATCAGAAGTTTTATGATTGTGTACTTTTGGATTCAGCTTCCACCATATTTGAAACCCAGTCACAAACTTTGATGTTATACTTGTAACACTAGATGCAAACAATCTACAGCAGTAACTGCTGTATATGGCGAGTACACAATCCATGATCGCAAAATTTTCTCACCATTCTGCATCTATTTGAAGAACCATTCTTTAGAAGGTTGACGTTCATCGCCTTTTGCATTTGTTCTCTTTGTAACACGAAAAGGGCCATCCTGGAATGGTCTGGAAATGGAATTTTCCAAGAAGCGTCACACATCGATGCTAACTCTCTCAGACTCTCATTCCCTTCATTCCTTTCACTTATATTACCATTGTCGGAGTCAGAATCGCCATCAGTGTTATCAGTAAGATAACACTGAGATACTGAACAATAGACCTAGCCATTTTTCACATTAGATGAACTTTTTTTTCATTTTTTGCCTTCCTTTGTTGACATCCTCGAGGCCTCTTCGATTTATACATTCCATGAGGCATGATATTACATCAATTATCTGAAAAAAAAACCAGGTTCACCATTTTGGTTCTACTGAATATTCGGTAATTTTTAATGGTGACAAAGAAATAAATGGTGCCAATTCTATTATCCTACTGAGAATGAATGAAGTTAGGAACGAAATAAGTGAGTCAAGTTTCAGATGAAATTAAGACTAACCATTAATAACTGTTGTTTCATGATTGCATTTTTTCAATAGAACCTAATTTGGAAATTTAACTCAGAATCTAACCAGAATGAGAGCAAAGCAGAAAAATTAAGCCTACTTTCAATGAATTGGAAAAAATAATCAATAAAGCCCTATAGGCTTTAATCAACAAGGATTGGTAACAACAATGCACTGTTAAAATGGATATCAATAAATAACAAAAAGGCACAATACCGTGACTGGAGCAATACACAAATAACCTGCACACAGAAGAGAGGACCTTACAACGACGTTTCTGTCCGACTTACACCATTTATAAAGTCACACTAACAGAAAGCAGAGGAGGAGGCAGTATATATAGGCCAGCAGACAGGGACAGGACAAGAGAGGTAGTAGGAAAGGAGGAAGAGAGGTAGTCGCAGAGGTAGTAGTAGTATAGTGGAGTGAGTCAAATACTAAGAAAGAGCACTGCAAGTGAGCTACAGGCCCACAAGGGAGCTAGGAGCCCACGAGGGAGCTAGGGGCCCACAAGGGAGCTAGGGGCCCACAAAAGGTAGGAACAAAAACACAGAGGGAGAGGGGGAAATAATAATAATGGACCAAATACCCAAGGCATAAGAAAGTAAACCCAAAGGAGAAAGAGGAAAGGAGAAGGGGAAAAAAGAATCAGGTTAAGTCACGGGGGTTCTGAAGTTTGGAGCATTTTACAATGTAATGGGAAAGGAAGGTATCCACAAAGACGAAGCCAGGACTAAGATTCAACCAAAGAAAGGTAGGTAAGACTCATAGGCAACAGTTAGGCAATTTTATTCCAAAACGTTTTGCCTACACAGTAGGCTTCTTCAGTCGAATAAAGAAAGTAGGAAAGAGCAGCAGAGATGTGAAGACAATGTAATTAGTCCATCACTCTTGAAGTCGTAGATTTGAGGTTGTCAGTCCCTCAGCCTGGAGATGTTCTGTTCCATATTCTGGAACTATCAGATAGTTCCAGACTATCAGATAGTTCCAGACAGTGCAACAGAACATCTCCAGGCTGAGGGACTGACAACCTCAAATCTGACTTCAAGGGTGATGGACCAATTATCTTGTCTTAGCACCACTTGCTCTAGTGATGAATATGGGGAATACATTTTTGCTAATTTTACTGTAAAAAACTTAAGGACGCCTATAACAATTGGTGCCATTTACCGGATACCTCACACAAACATCCCAAATTTCAGTGAGAAATTAAAGTCACTAATAACAAACAGACAAATGAATAAGCACCACCTTCTTTTAGCTGGAGACTTCAACATCAACCTTGGCTTACCTGTAACTGATTTCATCAACAATATGAACAACACACTTCTCATACCAACAATAACTAAACCAACCAGGCTCACTGAGACAAGTGCAACCATAATAGACCACATATGGACCAATATACTAGCCCCCCTTAAATCAGGGATAATCACAGATAGCACTACAGACCACTACCCTACCTTCCTCCTGACAAACATTAGTAAACCACCACTTGAATACAACAAAGTCTCATTTAGACTCCATGACGAGGCCTCAGTAAGGAAGTTCACAGCTGACCTAGAGACTGTTGATTGGCCTACAGAATTCTCCCAAAGGCCAATGGATTGATGATGGGA
>NW_026470008.1:0-11833 GCF_026875155.1 Cherax quadricarinatus | reverse complement strand
GAAAGCACTAGCGACCTTTTTCGGGGGTTTTATCGGGAAGGGGTACTAATTCCTGTACCGCGTCAAGTTTTTTCCCCTTACAAGAGGTGCTTTTTTCCCTTTCTGAGGTAAAAAAAATTCGTAAAACATGTCGACAAAATTCTTCCCGGGGCTTTTTTGTAATGGGTTACTTTAAAATTTGGGTTAGGACCTTATGGTCCCTTGTGCTGTGGGCAAAAAACACACGGGTGTCATGCTTGGAAATGCCACTCCCCATTTGGGCCCAAAATATTTAAATTCATCCCTTTTGATACTGCGGCCTTCCCCGGGGGTGCGCTACCCTGGGACATTGTGGATCAACCTAAGATAGCTGGTACTGGACCCCGGTATCACCATTGGTTTTTTTCTCCCGGGGTCCACCCTGTGCAACATGGCACAGTCCCCTTTGGGTTTGACCACCAAATCTTCAGTGGAACGGGGATTGCCCGGTAAGTCAACGTCCCTTGGTCGGAAAACAAGGGGATGGAGCCCACACGGGGTCCTGTCTTTGGGGTTTTCCTCGGGATCCTCAACAGAAAACGATTTTTGCCGATGCCACGAATGTAATCCCTCGACGGGATCAGCTACAACTTTTTTGCTTACCTGGGACATAAAAATTTTTGGGGTTGTAGTCTTTGAACGTGAGCGCCCCCGACATGTTTTCCCCCGGAGGTTTTCTTATTCAAAAGGGGGAATAAGGGGTGGGTGTTTGAAATCTTGGGATAAATGAATGATTCCGTGTGGGGGTTTTTGGGCTAAAGCTTCTAGCTCTGTCACAAAAAATTTGATTTCCCGTTTTAGTAAGGAACGGGCTAGCATAGGCAATAGGCGTTCTTTCCCATAAATTCCTGGACAAGACTGCACCGACCAACTTTGCGGGCATCATCGTCAAGGTAAATCCCTTTGGTAAAAATCGGGGAAAATCTAAGGGTTGGGCGATGTTAACTTGTTTTAAGAATGACAAAAGCTCTTTCCCCTTTCCCCACCCCCACCAAAATGGGCATCCTTCTTGAAAACGTGCAGGGGTGCAGCAATGGTGGAGAAACCTGCAAAAAAAGGTGCATTAAAAACCCGCCAGGCCTATAAAGGACCGGACGAAACCGCCATCATGGTTGGGGGGAATTTCTGCAGGGCCGAGATTTAGTCCTCCGTCTTTAGCCATTCGAGTCACTACGTGCCCAAAATTTTTTTTCCTTTCCCGGAGGAAATGACATTTGGAGAGTTTTACCTTAAAGGTTTGCCTGAGCTAGCCTGCCCAATACCCTGTCAAGTTTCCGGTTTTGAGGGGACATCTGCGCCCTACTATGAGACTCGGGGGTAGACCAGAGTGTGCCCCCTAGGAGGGTAGGGGAAAATTGTGTCACAAACGACAAAACATGATTGGGGTTTTTCTGGCAACCCGGGGGGAAATCCTCCGAACGGTAATGACCTTTTGGCGTAGGAAAGCTGTCAACTCTCTGCTTCATCATCGGGGGGGATCTGCCAAAACCCCTTGAAAAGGTAAAGGGTTTTAAAAAAGACCTTTTTTATCCCCGATGTTCTGAAACAGGTCTTTTCAAACTGGCAACGGAAAGGGTCTGGATCATAATGATTCATTTTCCCGAATCGATAACAGGGGGGTTTCGTTTTTTTTGGGAACCGAAAAAGGGGGAGCTTTCCCATGGGGAAGTGGACTCCTCAATAAACTCCCACGGAGCTCCGCATAAGATTTCTTCAGCAAAGCTCTTTCGCATGTGGCAGGGGACGCAGGTACGTAAATGGGTTTTAGTCCTTTGTAAAAGTGAATACGGTGAGAGATCAGTGGGGAAAACCCATCACCGCCATCTATCACTGCAAACGTGCCGATTGAGAACCTGGAGAATTTTTGGGACCCTTCAGGACATCTGTCAAAGCTAGGTCTCCTGCACGGCCGGGTGTTGGAAGAGTCACACAACCACCGGGAAAAACTGCACTCTGACTGTGCTGTTGACAACAAGGACTTCCCAACTTCCCAACGTTCACTGTGTGCAAGGATGGTTCAAGGGAAGGCCCTTGACTCGGACGTGTCGTTGTAAAACCACACATGGTCCCTTTCAAAAGTCTGCTCACGTACCCCGAAAACGGATGAGCAGTTACTGAAAAGTGACTCTACTTTGTACAACGTAACCTGCTCGCTGATCCCATACACAGTCAGAATCGCCTGCCGACAGGGAACTGCGGCTTACAACTGCTGTTCTCTACAACAGCGTCAGAGTTAGAGTGAGGTTAGACTGGGCATCCTCAACTGGGTTTCACTGGTAACTAAGCACTGATGGCCAGGGGGTGACGGGCAACGACTCTATACGAGGTCGACCCAGGACAAGAGACCGCCCCCCGGGGAGAATGTGCTAGGGAAAACCACCGTTTTCCAACGTTTCCCAGGCACTTGCATACTCTAAAAACAGAGTAGCTGAGGGACCCAAAAGCACAAGCCCCAGAAGGGCCACCCCTCCAATAAAATTCTTTTTCCACTCAGCGGACAAAGCGAATCCTTGGCTGCCAGGGTTTTTGAACCCTACAGCAGCACCGGGGAAAACAATACTATTCTACGACTAAGAATTTGGGGGCGCTTGTGACCCTGGACCGCAAATTCTAACGTTGTACCCCACAACTGTCCAGATTACCTGAGATCCTCTAAAGGGGTCTAAATGACAGACGGCCTGTCAACAGGGCCGCGGAAAGGGCCAATTTCTCAAAAAAAGAGTGGATTGGACAATGTTAACCACCGAACCTGTTTTAGAAAAGCTGGACAGGGCTTATGGGGACAGGGACTCGATAAGCGGTCCACACATTTTGTCATCCGAACAGAAGGCACGGGAAAAATCCCCGGGTCACAGTGCTTACGGGGCTGCCTAAAAGGTATGGTCGAGCTCGCAACAACGTCAAGCCCCCACTCTGTTTCCTCACGTCGGCAAGCATAAAACTGCCCGGGGCGGCAAATGCTTGGGGGACAGGGTGGAATACAGCGACTCCGCAGGGTTACTATTTTTTCCGGGTTTTTGCGGACCCCCCTTTTCCCCCCAAATATGGAAGGGGTTTCTATAGCACATGCATTTGCGACGACTGTTTTCTCCACTCATGACAGCTCTTCGCGCTTGTTACACTCATTGGGGTATGACGAAGTTTGTGGTACTACAGACTCCCTCGCGAGACTGAGCTGGGGATGGTGAGGTTTTCTTTGATACTGAGTGGGGATGGTGATGGTTACTTTGATACTCGTGGGACGGTGCGGTTACTTTTGCGGGGCTTAGGGTTTGTAACACCCGATTGGATGCTCGCGTTTGCCACAGTTGAAACAAGTCATTAGCGCTTGCAGGTGAGGTTGGAGGGGTGTTTGCTGGCGAAGTTTTGCCTTGGTCCCGGGAAATCGAGACTGCTTTCTTTTATGAACTGAGTTGTTACTGGGTCAATTTTTTTTTTGGGGGGTGTTAGTGGGCGGGGGGTTTGAAACTTTGGGGCTGGGTGTCTGACAGCGCGGCAAAAGTGACTTCCGGCTGGACCGCGGAGTCACTGTGGGCGCGCCAGAAGGTGGGTAAGGTCATCCCCAAAAAGACAAAACCTTGCCTTTCGGGGATGCGGCTTGATCGGTCAAGGATCAATGCACCAGGACGTCGTGCGAGGGCCGGCCACGATCAATGGGAAAACCCCGGGGGGTTTGGGGGGGGATCCCCCGCATGATGCCTACAGCCCCATGTGGAAGATGTCTTTAGCTTTAATACGCCGTCACCATTCACCCCCCTTTGTGGAGCTGTGGCATCTAAGTCTTTGGGGGCTTGCCAAACCGGCAAATTTCAACCAGGGGGCTTTTAGCCGGTATTGACGTTCGGCCAAGACGTGGTAACATGTCAATGTAATGGCGTTGGGGGGGCCCAGCCGAAAAAACCCAAATTCCCCCTTAAACTCGTCCCAAGACTGAATCTCACAAAAGGGAAAATTTAGCTGCACAAAAGGCACCTATACATCCCGGTGAGATCCACTCGCAAAAGCAGCACGAAAGTACGGCATCCGTGGGGGCTACAAATAGGGCCTTAACATCATCTCGACTGACTGCAGCCATGGGTCTAACCTATTTGAACGACCGTCAAAAAGAAGGTCGGGTATGGCATTAGCCGGTCCCCTGGTGGTAAGACTTGAGCCACAAGTTTTACCAACTGTCAAAAAGGGGCTTCGATCCCCCCCCGTGTTCACGGGTGGGCACCTTGCTAGCTAGCAGAATCTGGGCTAAACGGTATGGCCACTGCGTTCTTGTATGACTCAATTTTTCAAATGCAAGCAGGTCACGAAGGGGGGTAAACAAGTCAAAGCAAGAAATGGTATCGTGCTACTTCCCCAATCAAAAAAACCAAGGCAGGAAACCAAGGGAAAAAAATTTAAAAACAACAAAAAAAATTCCCGAAACCAAAAAGGGTTTAAGTAAAAAATGGGGTGAAAAAGTCGGTGTCAATAACTTCAAAGCGGCAAAAAAAAAAAAAAAAGTTGCCCGTAAACTGGTGCAAAAAATCACAAAATTTTAAAAAAATCGGCTCCAAAAATTAAAATGTGGTTCAACACAGGGGTTTTAAAAATTGATGCTGGGGCAAATTGGGGAATGCAAAAAAAAATAATTATTGAAAAAGGAAATTGAAAAGAAAAACAAATGGGTAGGGGAAAAAATCAAAAAAAAAAAATAAAACAAAAAGGTATTTACACAAAAAAAAAAATTTAAAAGAAATGTTAAAAAGAAAGGGAAAAGGTTCTGGGGTTCATGAATGGGAAAAAAAAAAAATTTTACTTGACAAAATTTGAACCAAAGAATTTTTTTTAAAAAAGGGAAAAAATTAGGGTTTTTCCAAAAATCCTCAGAAAAAAAAAAAACTAAACAAAATTTTAATATTCACAAAAAAAATAAAATTTTTTAAAGAAAAAAATGGGGAAAAAGGGAAAGGTAAGGGTGCAAGTTGTTCAATGCAAAAAAAAAACAATCTAAGATTAATTTTTAATTTTTAAAATTTTTTTATTATAAGGGGGTTCCCACCAAGGCAGGGTGGGCCCGAAAAAGAAAAACTTTCACCCATCATTCACTCCATCACTGTCTTGCCAGAAGGGTGCTTTACACTACAGTTTTTAAACTGGCAACATTAACACCCCTCCTTCAGAGTGCAGGCACTGTACTTCCCATCTCCAGGACTCAAGTCCGGCCTCCCGGTTTCCCTGAATCCCTTCATAAATGTTACTTTGCCCACACACCAACAGCACGTCAAGTATTAAAAACCATTTTTTCTCCATTCACTCCTACAAACACGCTAAACGCATGCCTGCTGGAAGTCCAAGCCCCTCGCACAACAAAACCTCCTTTACCCCCTCCCTCCAACCCTTCCTAGGCGACCCCTACCCCGCCTTCCTTCCACTACAGACTGATACACTCTTGAAGTCATTCTGTTTTCGCTCCATTCTCTCTACATGTCCGAACCACCTCAACAACCCTTCCTCAGCCTCTGGCCCAACAGTTTTTGGTAATCCCGCACCTCCTCCTAACTTCCAAACTACGAATTCTCTGCATTATATCACAACCACACATTGCCCTCAACATGACATCTCCACTGCCTCCAGCCTTCTCCTCGCTGCAACATTCATCACCCACGCTTCACACCCATATAAGAGCGTTGGTAAAACTATACTCTCATACATTCCCCTCTTTGCCTCCAAGGACAAAGTTCTTTGTCTCCACAGACTCCTAAGTGAAACCACTTCACTCTTTTCCCTCATCAATTCTATGATTCACCTCATCTTTCATAGACCCATCCGCTGACACGTCCACTCCCAATATCTAAATACTTAAACCTCCTCCATACTCTCTCCCTCCAATCTGATATTCAATCTTTCATCACCTAATCTTTTTGTTATCCTCATAACCTTAAACTCTTTCCTGTATTCACCTTTAATTTTCTTCTTTTGCACACCCTACCAAATTCATCCCCCAATCTCTGCAACTTCTCTTCAGAATCTCCCAAGAGCACAGTGTCATCACAAAGAGCAGCTGTGACAACTCCCACTTTGTGTGTGATTCTTTATCTTTTAACTCCACGCCCTTGCCAAGACCCTCGCATTTACTTCTCTAAAAACCCCCATCTATAAATATAATTAAACAACCCGGTGACATCACACATCCTTGTCTAAGGCCTACTTTTACTGGGAAAAAATTTCCCTCTTTCCTACATACTCTAACTTGAGCCTCACTATCCTCATAAAAACTCTTCACTGCTTTCAGTAACCTACCTCCTACACCATACACTTGCAACATCTGCCACATTGCCCCCCTATCCACCCTGTCATACGCCTTTTCCAAATCCATAAATGCCACAAAGACCTCTTATTAAAGAAAAAAAAAACACACTAACAAACAAAACAGTGCAGGGTTGTCAACCATCTGTGACTAACTTGCAGGTGCAACTAACAAAATTAACAGCACACAGGAATTACTTGCAAACTGTGTGAGAGGTAAATTGTATAAATGGTTAACACTGAACAAATTAAATCAATAACTGAGGTGCAAGATGCAGAATAAAATACTGGAATTTAAAATGTAGGAGTGCAAAATAAATGTACAAAATTTAAGAAGCTGTAGGTAAGTGGCAAAATGTGCACTGATGACAAACTGAACAATTTACTGAAGTATGGCTTCAGTAACTAACTGTATTGGTGCAGGACAGTTAAATAATGTCACAAAATTTTAGGAAATGTTTAGGTAAGTTCACTGTTTACTTACTTTGAGTGCAGGAGTTTAACGAAAGTACGGGTGCTGCAGGTCCTGAAACTTTCAGTGATGCTCTAGTAACACTACACGTCTCGTAGCATTTGTATACTGCTATGGGGCTTCAATGTCGTAGGAAAAATTATCAGGATGGACTTGGGAAGAACAGGAAAGACCGGGGTTACTCTGTGGAGGTATAAGACATGAGAAAAACGTGGCTAACTCGGCGTGATCCAGAGCTGTGCGTGGTTTGTTTACACTGGTAAGCGTGTCTGGGTGCGCTGACTGACTGCGGCTTCAGCACACGGAGAACAAAACATTTCGGGTTCAATCCCGGCCGGGGGTATGGTTTAACAAAACATTTACTGCACTACTCGAATGTGCTAAAAACAAGCTTAAGTGAAACCTTGAACTGGGATGAGGAAGTTTTACTGTAACTAATCACTGGGGAAAACAAAACTGGTGATGAACTGGGAATGTAACAGCAAGGGAAAGAAAAAAAAATTTTAACTGGGCAACACAAAAAAAAAACTGCACTGGCTGGAGATACGTAGACGCTGAGTAGTTGTTTGACACAATGATGAGTCACGAGCTGCTGTAGATGGCGTGAGGGCTGAACTAAGCTGGCTTAGGGGCTAAGCCAACTGGGTTCCCACATGGTTAAGCCAGGTAGAACTCTTGGAGGAAACTGGGAAGAACACAACACACATGGACGGCGAGACAGACGTCGTTGCGTAGCAAGAAGGCTGTAGAGGGGGCTGGTGCATTTACATGCTGCCCAGGGTATCAACCAAAACCCCCGAGCTGCCTCCCTGGTCACGCGTGGAGCCACCGAAGCCAACACAACTAAGCGACCTCACCTCTACTCTTGTAGCTGAGAAGGGCGTAGGGACGTTGGGAGGAGGCAGGAAATGGTGCTGGAGAGTGTTGAAGGGCTGTAGAGAGGGGGGATGAGGTGAACACGTGACTGCTAAGGCTGGAGATGACGCCGTGATGCCTATGTCCAGATTTTGTGGGAAAAAAATCTAGACGAAGATCTAAACTCAGGTCCGTCAAGACGCTGGGAGTAACAGATAACTCTTTAGGCCAGCAGGTTCGTTGGATGACGATGGATGATGTTGACTGGCGTCGACCGATGGTGTTGACCCCTCCGCCCTGAAGAGGCTCACAATGCCATTGACTCCGCTGTCACCACTGTTATTGCTGTTCTTACTGCTGAACAGCGGTTTAGTGCCGATGAAGGTAGCGTAGGTAGCAATGATACGGCCATGGACTAGTTTGGCTTTAATTGGATAGGAGCGAGTACACAACGGGCAGTGTGAGGGAGTGACCGCAAGCCAGTCCGTGGAGGGGGAGCACTTGTGTCTATCAAGTCGGTCGGCCTAGGAGTGAGGGCGGATGGGCTGAGCCTCCCACTGACCTGGGTGAGCCTACAGAGGGCAGCACGTAAATGCCGTGAAATATGAACTAGTCAGAGCAGACGGCTAGGCTGTGTGTTCTGACAGTACAGGCTGTCTTCATGGAGTACTGGCAGCGCAGGACGTGTGTGGAGTCTAGTAGTGGAGTACTGGCAGTGCAGGACGTGTGTGGAGTCTAGTAGTGGAGTACTGGCAGCGCAGGACGTGTGTGGAGTCTAGTAGTGGAGTACTGGCAGCGCAGGACGTGTGTGGAGTCTAGTAGTGGAGTACTGGCAGTGCAGGACATGTGTGGAGTCTAGTAGTGGAGTACTGGCAGCGCAGGACGTGTGTGGAGTCTAGTAGTGGAGTACTGGCAGCGCAGGACATGTGTGGAGTCTAGTAGTGGAGTACTGGCAGCGCAGGACGTGTGTGTAGTCTAGTAGTGGAGTACTGGCAGCGCAGGACGTGTGTGGAGTCTAGTAGTGGAGTACTGGCAGCGCAGGACGTGTGTGGAGTCTAGTAGTGGAGTACTGGCAGCGCAGGACATGTGTGGAGTCTAGTAGTGGAGTACTGGCAGCGCAGGACGTGTGTGTAGTCTAGTAGTGGAGTACTGGCAGCGCAGGACGTGTGTGGAGTCTAGTAGTGGAGTACTGGCAGTGCAGGACGTGTGTGGAGTCTAGTAGTGGAGTACTGGCAGTGCAGGACGTGTGTGGAGTCTAGTAGTGGAGTACTGGCAGCGCAGGACGTGTGGAGTCTAGTAGTGGAGTACTGGCAGCGCAGGACGTGTGTGTAGTCTAGTAGTGGAGTACTGGCAGCGCAGGACGTGTGTGGAGTCTAGTAGTGGAGTACTGGCAGTGCAGGACGTGTGTGGAGTCTAGTAGTGGAGTACTGGCAGCGCAGGACGTGTGGAGTCTAGTAGTGGAGTACTGGCAGCGCAGGACGTGTGTGTAGTCTAGTAGTGGAGTACTGGCAGCGCAGGACGTGTGTGTAGTCTAGTAGTGGAGTACTGGCAGCGCAGGACGTATTTGTAGTCTAGTAGTGGAGTACTGGCAGCGCAGGACGTGTGTGGAGTCTAGTAGTGGAGTACTGGCAGTGCAGGACGTGTGTGGAGTCTAGTAGGGAAGTACTGGCAGTGCAGGACGTGTGTGGAGTTTTAGTAGTGGAGTACTGGCAGCGCAGGACGTGTGGTCTAGTAGGGGAGTACTGGCAGCGCAGGACGTGTGTGTAGTTAGTAGTGAGTACTGGCAGCGCAGGACGTGTGTGTAGTCTAGTAGTGGAGTACTGGCAGCGCAGGACGTGTGTGGAGTCTAGTAGTGGAGTACTGGCAGCGCAGGACGTGTGTGGAGTCTAGTAGTGGAGTACTGGCGTGCAGGACGTGTGTGGATCTAGTAGTGGAGTACTGGCAGCGCAGGACGTGTGTGGAGTCTAGTAGTGGAGTACTGGCAGTGCAGGACGTGTGTGGAGTCTAGTAGTGGAGTACTGGCAGTGCAGGACGTGTGTGGAGTCTAGTAGTGGAGTACTGGCAGTGCAGGACGTGTGTGGAGTCTAGTAGTGGAGTACTGGCAGTGCAGGACGTGTGTGGAGTCTAGTAGTGGAGTACTGGCAGTGCAGGACGTGTGGAGTCTAGTAGTGGAGTACTGGCAGCGCAGGACGTGTGTGGAGTCTAGTAGTGGAGTACTGGCAGTGCAGGATCGTGTGTGGAGTCTAGTAGTGGAGTACTGGCAGTGCAGGACGTGTGTGGAGTCTAGTAGTGGAGTACTGGCAGTGCAGGACGTGTGTGGAGTCTAGTAGTGGAGTACTGGCAGTGCAGGACGTGTGGAGTCTAGTAGTGGAGTACTGGCAGTGCAGGACGTGCAACGGTGCAGTGTTTATTGCAAGCAACCGTAGCAACGAGTCATGGCGGCTGGAGCTTGCCATCCTAAAGTGTTATTTGTGTATCCTGCGCTACTGTAAGTGATTTACCTTTCAGTTCTTGTTTAATTCTTTTTACTTACATTATTACAAATTTTCCCTTTGATCAAATTCATACTTAGTATAAGTTTTATAATGTAAAGTATTATTGTTTTATTATGAGTATACTGTTTGCATAACTTTACTTAAGAGTTTGTTCTAGATATATTTTCTGTGTATATGCTAATTCAATAAGAGATTATTAATTTCTGTATATATTCATTGTTTTTCAGTGCTTATTCGCAATTTTACTTATCATTCTATTATTTTCTTGTGTCTTGCAATTCCAACTGATTGATAATTAATTTTCATAGTGAAATCTATTAATTTTAGTGTCATAATTTATTTATGTTGTCATAATTCATTAGTGTTCTCTAATTATTTTATTTTTATCATTATCTTTTTCAATATTTTATATAATTTGTTTATTGGAGAGAGGAACTTACGACGACATTTACAAAGTCACATTGTGACTTTGTAAATGGTCCAAGTGTTGATAGGTAAGACACATATGCAACAATTAGGTATCTTTATTTCGAAACGTTTCGCCTACACAGTAGGCTTCTTCAGTCGAGTACAGAAAAGTTGATAGAAGCAGAAGAGACTTGAAGACGATGTAATCAGTCCATCACCCTTGAAGTTTTGAGGTGGTCAGTCCCTCAGTCTGTAGAAGACTATTGTTCCATAGCCTGAAACAATATGGAGTTGAAGTACGAACGAACGAAAGTTCAGGTAAGATCCCAAATGGGATGAGCAGGGAAGACGGGACAGACGAAGAATAGTGCTGGAGAGGAGTGTTCTTAGTCGTAGAAATAGAGCCAGGGCTTAACCCAGCAGCGAAGGCGATCGTGGGACAGATATTGAGAAGAGAAATTCAGCCTCTTCTGTTGGGACTCCGGTGGGGTGAGCGGGGAGGAAGGGACATGCGACGTTTAGCGCTAGAGAGGAGTGTAGAACTAAGCCATGTCTTAACCCAAAAGCTAAGGCGAAGGTGGGTCACAGAATGGTACCTGTCATAGAAGGTACCTGTCAGCGAATCCAAGGTTATTTGTAAATAGGGTTAGGAGCAGGATCATGCAAGGAGTAGAAAAGGTTGTACATTAAAATGGTATAAAATACCGACAGGTTGTTAGGTAAGACACATATGCAACAGTTAGGTATCTTTATTATGAAACGTTTCGCCTACACAGTAGGCTTCTTCAGTCAAGTACAGGAAAGTTGATAGAAGCAGAAGATACTTGAAGACGATGTAATCAGTCCATCACCCTTAAAGTTTTGAGGTGGTCAGTCCCTCAGTCTGGAGAAGAGCATTGTTCCATAGTATGAAACAATATGGAGATGAAGTGACAGGATGGAGCTTTTTATAGCGCCAAGAGGTGAGACGTAGGCCACTAGGAGAGGTAAGAACTCAGATGTTGAGGTCAGGTCCCTCTCAAATCCAGCGCTCTCACTAGTAGAAGTTGTCGAAGTTGATTGCAGGTCTGTACCAAGATACCTTGTGTTGCAGTGTCTGACAGATTGAACATTAAAATGGTATAAAATACCGACAGGTTGTTAGGTAAGACACATATGCAACAGTTTTGGTATCTTTATTATGAAACGTTGCCTACACAGTAGGCAGGTGAAAAATTTCCGACCTAGAAAATGGATCAGAGAACTTTCACGGCGCGCATAACGGAGATAAAAACCTCAAATTTCTGGGAGCGCTTTAGGGTTTCTC
>NW_026470007.1:0-12035 GCF_026875155.1 Cherax quadricarinatus | reverse complement strand
TTTTAGATTTTGCCACCAAAGTGGCTAGTTTATTGTTCACCCCATATCCATCCTGTGGACGGTAGCGCTAGAGCACAAGGATACACTCAAGGCCTAGGAACTAGGCCCCAAAAGGGTTAACAGGAGTACATATGGATTTATATCTACATATCTGGAGTACACATTTCTGTTACAAGCAAATTTAGGAAATTTGCTTAGTATATCTGAAATCTTATTTCCATTAATAAGATATCTTGATATGTCACATAGGTTATTATACTGTCTGTCTCTATATTCCTCAATAAGTGGACAATTAAGCACATAGTGTTCAAGAGAGTGACCATATACCTGACCTGGACCTGACCTGACCTGATCACATAATTTGCATTTAGTTTGATCATCATCTGTGTGTCTCTCAGACTGCCAGAAGTACTTGTAGCCAAGCCTAAGAGGGCAGTAGGGCAGTTAATTAGTCTTCTTGTTTACCGTCCAATTTCCTCCAGTTTTGGTGCACAAGACTAAGTGTTTTCACTCTTTCTTTAAAATATTTATCAAAAATATACCTCAAACAACAACTGAGAAAAGACTGAAAAAGGACTGATTTACTGAAAATGCCCTTGGGATGCGATTTATTCCTATATGGGACGACATAGGATTGTTTGGACACTTGGTGCCAATGGAAATAAGTCACTGTGTCTGACTTTTTTGGGTTATCCCAGGTTCTCTACACATATGGAGTTTACCTGGAGAGAGTTCCGGGGGTCAACGCCCCCGCGGCCCGGTCTGTGACCAGGCCTCCTGGTGGATCACAGCCTGATCAACCAGGCTGTTGCTGCTGGCTGCACGCAAACCAACGTACGAGCCACAGCCCGGCTGATCCGGAACTGACTTTAGGTGCTTGTCCAGTGCCAGCTTGAAGACTGCCAGTGGTCTGTTGGTAATCCCCCTTATGTGTGCTGGGAGGCAGTTGAACAGTCTCGGGCCCCTGACACTTATTGTATGGTCTCTTAACGTGCTAGTGACACCCCTGCTTTTCATTGGGGGGATGGTGCATCGTCTGCCAAGTCTTTTGCTTTCGTAGTGAGTGATTCTCGTGTGCAAGTTCGGTACTAGTCCCTCTAGGATTTTCCAGGTGTATATAATCATGTATCTCTCCCTCCTGCGTTCCAGGGAATACAGGTTTAGGAACCTCAAGCGCTCCCAATAATTGAGGTGTTTTATCTCCGTTATGCGCGCCGTGAAAGTTCTCTGTACATTTTCTAGGTCGGCAATTTCACCTGCCTTGAAAGGTGCTGTTAGTGTGCAGCAATATTCCAGCCTAGATAGAACAAGTGACCTGAAGAGTGTCATCATGGGCTTGGCCTCCCTAGTTTTGAAGGTTCTCATTATCCATCCTGTCATTTTTCTAGCAGATGCGATTGATACAATGTTATGGTCCATGAAGGTGAGATCCTCCGACATGATCACTCCCAGGTCTTTGACGTTGGTGTTTCGCTCTATTTTGTGGCCAGAATTTGTTTTGTACTCTGATGAAGATTTAATTTCCTCATGTTTACCATATCTGAGTAATTGAAATTTCTCATCGTTGAACTTCATATTGTTTTCTGCAGCCCACTGAAAGATTTGGTTGATGTCCGCCTGGAGCTTTGCAGTGTCTGCAATGGAAGACACTGTCATGCAGATTCGGGTGTCATCTGCAAAGGAAGACACGGTGCTGTGGCTGACATCCTTGTCTATGTCGGATATGAGGATGAGGAACAAGATGGGAGCGAGTACTGTGCCTTGTGGAACAGAGCTTTTCACCGTAGCTGCCTCGGACTTTACTCTGTTGACGACTACTCTCTGTGTTCTGTTAGTGAGGAAATTATAGATCCATCGACCGACTTTTCCTGTTATTCCTTTAGCACGCATTTTGTGCGCTATTACGCCATGGTCACACTTGTCGAAGGCTTTTGCAAAGTCTGTATATATTACATCTGCATTCTTTTTGTCTTCTAGTGCATTTAGGACCTTGTCGTAGTGATCCAATAGTTGAGACAGACAAGAGCGACCTGTTCTAAACCCATGTTGCCCTGGGTTGTGTAACTGATGGGTTTCTAGATGGGTGGTGATCTTGCTTCTTAGGACCCTTTCAAAGATTTTTATGATATGGGATGTTAGTGCTATTGGTCTGTAGTTCTTTGCTGTTGCTTTACTGCCCCCTTTGTGGAGTGGGGCTATGTCTGTTGTTTTTAGTAACTGTGGGACGACCCCCGTGTCCATGCTCCCTCCCCATAGGATGGAAAAGGCTCGTGATAGGGGCTTCTTGCAGTTCTTGATGAACACAGAGTTCCATGAGTCTGGCCCTGGGGCAGAGTGCATGGGCATGTCATTTATCGCCTGTTCGAAGTCATTTGGCGTCAGGATAACATCGGATAGGCTTGTGTTCATCAAATTTTGTGGCTCTCTCATAAAAAAATTCATTTTGATCTTCGACTCTCAGTCTGGTTAGCGGCTTGCTAAAAACTGAGTCATATTGGGACTTGAGTAGTTCACTCATTTCCTTGCTGTCATCCGTGTAGGACCCATCTTGTTGAAGTAGGGGCCCAATACTGGACGTTGTTCTCGATTTTGATTTGGCATAGGAGAAGAAATACTTTGGGTTTCTTTCGATTTCATTTATGGCTTTTAGTTTCTTCCCGCGATTCCTGACTCCTAAAGGATTCTTTTAGCTTAAGTTCGATGCTTGCTATTTCTCTGACCAGTGTCTCCCTACGCATTTCAGATATATTGACCTCTTTTAGCCGCTCTGTTATTCTTTTCCGTCGCCTGTAAAGGGAGCGACTGTCTCTTTCTGTTTTACATCTACTCCTCCTTTTTCTTAGAGGAATAAGCCTTGTGCATACATCGAGTGCCACCGAGTTAATCTTTTCTAGGCATAAGTTGGGGTCTGTGCTGCTTAGTATATCTTCCCAGCTTATATCGGTTAGGACTTGGTTTACTTGGTCCCACTTTATGCTTTTGTTATTGAAGTTGAATTTGGTGAATGCTCCCTCGTGACTAATCTCATTATGTCGGTCTGGGGCTCCACGCATACATGACTGAACCTCAATTATGTTGTGATCTGAGTATATTGTTTTTGATATGGTAACATTTCTTATCAGATCATCATTGTTAGTGAAGATGAGGTCTAGTGTATTCTCCAGTCTAGTAGGCTCTATTATTTGCTGGTTTAAATTGAATTTTGTGCAGAGATTTAAAAGCTCGCGTGAGTGTGAGTTTTCATCAGAGCTGCCTCCTGGTGTTATTACTGCAACAATATTATTTGCTATATTCCTCCATTTTAGGTGCCTTAAGTTGAAATCCCCCAGGAGCAGGATGTTTGGTGCAGGAGCTGGAAGGTTTTCCAGACAGTGGTCAATTTTTAACAGCTGTTCCTGGAATTGCTGGGATGTTGCATCCGGAGGCTTGTAGACTACCACAATGACTAGGTTTTGGTTCTCGACCTTTACTGCTAAAACTTCCACTACATCATTTGAGGCATTTAGCAGTTCTGTGCAAACAAGTGACTCTGCAATGTACAGGCCAACCCCCCCCTTTTGCCTGTTCACTCTGTCACATCTGTATAGGTTGTAACCTGGGATCCATATTTCGTTGTCCAAGTGATCCTTTATGTGGGTCTCAGTGAAAGCCGCGAACATTGCCTTTGCCTCTGCAAGCAGTCCACGGATGAAAGGTATTTTGTTGTTTGTTGCTGGCTTTAGACCCTGTATATTTGCAAAGAAGAATGTTATCGGACTGGTGGTATTGTTGGTACTGGGGGGGGATTTTTTTTCCGGCGTTAGTATCTGTATCTGTTGGTTTGGAGTGGAGGCCATCGACTGTGGTTCCACTCCAGGAATGACTGGATTTGGTGTACGATTTCTGCCATTTCCTGCCAGTTTTTTTTCCTTCCTGGCACTAAAAAACCTCTCCTTCTTGAGTGGCTGTGGCTACCCAGGTTTTCCCATGGCCTGGATGTTTTGTATCTTTTTGTCCCCTTTAGATGGTATGCCTGGCAATTTAAGTTATAGCACAGTCTTTCCTGTACTGAAGAGGTACACAGTTCAGGGTGAAAAAGCTTACAGGAAGGGAGTTTGCATTTTCCTGTTGTCATATGGGTATGGCATTTTCTAGGGTGGTCATAGTTACACGTCCCATCTGTTTTTCCAGATTTCCCATGCAGCAGTGATACCGAGTGCATAGTATGTGCACAGGCTTGGTTTCCGTTTGCCTTGGGTTTCTGTGACTGTATTCCCTGTTGGTGCATGTTTCCCTGTCTTACTTCTATCCTCCCTAGCACCAACAATGGAGCTCCCAACAGTTGTTTTTGGTAATATATCCTCACTATTGCTAGTGGAGTCCTCTTGTTTGCTATTTCCTGCGGTATTTCTAGTTAGCAATATTGGTTTTATCTTATCTTTGACTACACTTGTTTCCCTACTATGGCTCCTGTCCCCTATGAGTCTTTATAGATTCCTCTGCATAATTCCGACTACCTGACAAAATCTCAGCTCCATTGTCTCCCAGGCAGCATCTCACTTCCCATTACTGTCCCAGACAGTCTCAGCTCACATTACTGTCTCCCAGGACAGCACTCAGCTTCACATCTGTCTCGGACAGCACCTCAGCTTCACCATTACTGTCCCCGGACGCACATCAGCCCCCCATTACTGACTCCAGGACATCATCTCCGCTTACAGTTTCGACTAATGGCATTAAGGCAGACCATCAGCCAGACTTTTTATGTTCCAGTTGAGAAGCTTCCAGTTTCTATAAAGCGCTTTGCTACTTAAGATGTAATGACACGATTGCAAATAAACAATACCCCGGCAGGATTGAACCCGCGGTCAAGAGTCCTCAAAACTCAGCCAGTCGACGCTAGCCACTAGACAGCTAGCCACAATTAAGATTCATCCAATAGGATATTTCTACCCCCATAGGAAAGTTAGTCACAGGCACATCTGTGACCACAAATGCAAGTTTTTACAGACGAATCTCCAGCTAGTGGCCGTGACGAACTCTAGCTCAAGTCCATTCACTGCCGTCAACTTACTTAAGAAATCGTAATGACACGATTGCAAATAAACCATACCCCCGGCCGGGATTGCAGCTTTGATGTTGACCTCTTTTAATACCCTTGTGATTTTAGTCCACAGATTTATCTCATTTGGGCATACCCAAAAACACTTCCCTGTTTTAATACTGCTTGTAGCTAGTTCTTGGATATCTGCACAAGGGGCGTGACACCAATTTCCACAAAAATGACAATTTATGCATGTGGAAGCCCGTTTGTTTGACTGACCACAGACTACACACAGCTTCATAATGATTAGAATGGTTGATTTACTGCAATTCTACTAGCAACCTCTTGAAAATTCTATTAATAACCTGCTAGGTAGTGCACGAAACTGTTTGAAACCAGTCCAGGGTTCGGACCAGTCAAGGGTTCGGACCAGTCAAGGGTTCGGACCAGTCAAGGGTTCGGACCAGTCAAGGGTTCGGACCAGTTAAGGGTTCAGACCAGTCAAGGGTTCGGACCAGTCTATCTGATCTGAGCTGCTATGTATGATAATTCTATGTAACTGTATTTGTGTATACCTGAATAAACTTACTTACTTAATACGATTTTTCTTAGAGACCTTTTCCTCTAAATAACTTATCTTTATTTCACGAAAAAATAAAGTTTGTTAGTTATTGGAATGTTGCAAAAAATCTGCCCTTTACTCCCACATAACTCCCAAAGTATTCGGAATATTTCCAAAAATTGATCGAATGAAATTAGAGAAATCTTTATTCTACAATTTCTGTGAATATTATTCCATATAATTAAGTAATAAAGGAAGAAATAGGTACATTAGGTGAATAAGTTACTTCTGAGATATTGGCCTGGAGCGCCGGCCGGCCCACCGTCTCAAAAAAAAAAAAAAAAATCACGAAAATCGTGTTTGTTTGGGTGTATTTCTTAGTAAACTGATGTTCTAGTGCAGTTATCCTCTTCAAAACACCGTTTTCTCTTAGTCAAAGACGACATGGAGAGGAGTAACTTATTTATATCGAAATATTCCCGATGGTCTCTCGCCATATTATGGCTTATTTTATTCAGTCTAGAGTATATAACATGTTTGTATGTTATTTATAGTATTTATTATATCATATTAGATCAATTGTGATAGATAAATAAGCCGTAGAGTTGATATATAAGTTGATATAAGCATAATATTGAAGTGATTTCTCCTGGCTCTCTTTGGAGCGGGAATATGGCCGAGGGCTCCCAGATGGTTCCTGATTGGCTGGCACTCTACGGATAAGCTCCGCCTACTCTTATATGATGCCAAATAGTCAGGTTTTATATTCAAATTCAAATTCAAAGTTTATTCTCTATAAGGATTACAATGCTGAGTTTACAGAAATTTGGTTATTGTGTGGTTTACATGTAGTAAAATTGTGATTACAGAGTGTACCACTAGAACGCTTAGCATGGCTAGGCATTTCGGGCAGACTTAGTTTTATTCTTAATTGTAAAATATTACAAATTATGAGGTAAGTTGGTATTATAGCTAAGTGACTAAATACTAGTTTGCGAGTTTAGCAATGTGAACGCTTTTGTTTTGGCACAGTACATAGTTTCAGTATTGGAGTATCACAGGATTCATTATTTTAAGATTGAGGTTAATATTTCTGTTTATGGTCAAAAGAGTGAGTGAGTGTAAGTGTGAAACACCAGGTGGTATTCGTGTAGTTAGTTGATGGGGTGTATCAGGGAGATAAGATGTTTTCTAATGGTAGTTTTGAAGGTGATGAATGTGTCTGCAGTTCTAGAGTTCTCAGGTAGGGTATTCCAGATTTTAGGGCCTTTAACATACATTGAATTTTTGTAAAGGTTTAGTCGGACACGGGGAATGTCGTAGAGATGTTTGTGTCTGGTGTTATGCCTGTGGGTTCTGTCACAACTATCAAGAAAGCATTTTAGGTCAAGGTTAATATTAGAGTTTAAGGCCCTGTAGATGTAGATTGCACAGTAGTAAGTGTGGATGTACAGAACTGGGAGTAAATTTAGGTCTATGAAGAGTGGGGGGTGTGTTGCCAGGGATGGAATTTAGTGATTATTCTTACTGCAGCTTTTTGTTGGGTTATTATTGGCTTTAGGTGTGTTGCTGCAGTTGATCCCCAAGCACAAATAGCATAGGTGAGGTATAGATAAATAAGTGAGTGGTATAGTGTGAGAAGGGCATTTTGCTGCAAGGAACTACATGATGTGGTGACTCATGAACCTTCTGTTACTTTTTTTTATATATTTTATTTAAAACCAACAAATAGACAATAGACGAAAGGAAAAACCATAAAGATGACAATATATGATCAATAACTGAAAAAACGTTACATTAGATATTGAAACAGTAACGAATAACATAACAATATAACAAATATGACCACTATAACCTACATATAAAAATCAGATACCGAAGCTTAAAACTGTCCTATACTAGCTACATGTGGATAAGTTAACTTTCTTAAAAACATGCAAACCTATATTAACTCTTCCTCAAATTAATCAACCTTGCTCTTAATTTACACACCCATATATATAACTATGTAGTGAGAGATAATAAGTTTACACGTAACTTACACATGTAATTATATATCCATTACAGACTAAATTCCTTCTGCTCAGAGCCAACGGATAAGAGAAAATAGATACAATTTTATTAACCAATGAGTCAAGAACACACCCGCGAAGCCAACACGAGCGACCCATACCGGTCCCATGAGAACGGCACGGTCCACGCAGCTGCTCGCCCAGTGTGTGCACATGTACATTACACATGAGACCTTCACGGTCCACGCAGCTGCTACGCCCAGGTGTGCCCATGTACAATACACATGAGAAATGCACAGTCCACGCCAGCTGCTCGCCCCGTGTAGCCCATGTACCTTACACATGGGAACTGCAACGGTCCCGTGCAGCTGCTCACCCAGGTGTGCACATGTACATTACACATGAGGAACTGCACGGTCCCGCGCAGCTGCTCCCCAGGTGTGCACATGTCCATTTAACACATCGTATCACAATTAGATATAGCTCAACATTTTTCAATCATGCCAACATAGAAACATTCCTACCCAATTTGCATAATAAAGAGCAGTTTTGAAATCAAAGAACATTCCCACAATTAACATAAATTTACCCTAACCTAAGCCTAGTATCCATCTGTATTATAATGTCTAATCAACACGAACTTTTTATACCATATACCCCTAACATATTTGTTGGTGTACATGAAACAGATTTTATTACCAATAAAGAAAAAAGGGACAATACAAAAGGAAAACCCCTCGTCACCATTAAAAATCAGACTTTCCCAATTTTACCATTCAGGAACATACCATAATTAATTTATTTTATATTATTATCCACACCGGGCCGATTCCCACCAAGGCAGGGTGGCCCCGCAAAAGAAAAAACTTTTCACCATCATTCATCTCCATCACTGTCTTGCAGAAGGGTGCTTTAACACTACAGTTTTTAAAAAAACTGCAACATTAACACCCCACTTCAAGTGCAGGCACTGTACTTCCCATCTTCCAGGACTCAAGTCCGGCCTGCCGGTTTCCCTGAATCCCTTCATAAATGGTTACTCTTGCTCAACACTCCCAAACAGCACGTCAATATTAAAAACCATTTGTCTCCATTCACTCCTTTCAAACACGCTCATAGCAGCCTGCTGGAAGTCCAAGCCCCTCGCACTACAAAACCCTCCTTAACCCCCTCCCTCCCAACCCTTCCAGCCAGACCACCCTATCCCCGCCTTCCTTCCACTACAGACAGATACCCTCTTGAAGTCATCTGTTTCGCTCCATTGCTCTCTACATGTCCGAACCACCTCAACACCCTTCCTCATCCCTCTGGACAACATTTTTGGTAACCCCGCACCTCCACCTAACATCCTAACACGAAATCTCTGCAGTATATTCACACCACACATTGCCCTCAGACCATTGACATCTCGACTGCCTCCAGCCATCTCCTCGCTGCAAACATTCATCACCCCACGCTTCACATACCCATATATGAGCGTTGGTAAAACTATACTCTCATACTTCCCCTCTTTGCCTCCAGACAAAGTTCTTGTCTCCACAGACTCCTAAGTGCCACCAACTCCTCTTTTCCCATCATCAATTCTATGATTCACCTCATCTTTCATAACCCTCCGCGGACACGTCCACACCCAAAATCCGAATACGTTCACCTCCTCCATACTCTCTTCCCTCCAATCTATATTCCATCCCTTTCATCACCTAAACTTTTTGGTTATCCCTCATACCCTTGACTCTTTCCAGTATTCACCATTAATTTTCCTTCTTTGCACACCCTACCAAATTCATCCACCAATCCTCTGCAAACTTCTCTTAGAATCTCCCAAGAGCACAGTGTCATTCATAAAGACAGCTGTGACAACTCCCACTTTTGGTGTGATTCTTTATCTTTTAACCTCACGTCCACCCTTCTACCAAGACCCTCGCATTTACTTCTCTACAACCCCATCTATAAATAATTACACAACCACGTGACATCACACATCCTTGTCTAAGGCCTACTTTTACTGGAACAAATTTCCCACTTTCCTACATACCTAACTTGAGCCTCACTATCCTCGTAAAAAACCCCCCCCCCGCTCTTCCCTGCTTTCAGTACCACCTCCCACCGATACACTGCAACACTGCCACATTGCCCCCCTATCCACCCTTCCATACGCCTTTTTCCAAATCCATAAATGCCACAAAGACCTCATTAGAGCCTTATCTAAACACTGTTCACTTATATGTTTCACTGTAAACACCTGGTCCACACACCCCCTACCTTTTCCTAAAGCCTACCTTGTTCATCTTGCTATCCTATTCTCCGTCTTACTCTTAATTCTATCAATTATCAACTCTACCATACACTTTACCAGGTACACTCAACAACTTATCCCCCTATAATTTTTCACACTCATTTTATCCCCATTGCCTATATACAAAGAACTAATGCCAGCTCTCTCTGCCAATCCCTAGCTACCATTACCCTCTTCATACATTTATTAAACAATTGCACCACCACTCCAAAACTATATCCCCACCTGCTTTTAACATTTCTATCTTTATCACCAACAATCCCGGCTGCCCATGGACCCCTTTCATTTTACCTACTGCCTCACGAACTTCCCCCACTCTCACAACGAGGCTCTTCCCACTCCTACAAAGTTATTCCTCCTGCCCTAATACACGAAATCACAGCTTTCCCTAAACTTCATCAACATTTAACAATTCCTCAAAATATTCCTTCCATCTTCCCAATACCTCTAACTCTCCATTTAATAACTCTCCTCTCCTATTTTTAACTGACAAATCCATTTGTTCTCTAGGCTTTTCTTAACTTGTTACTTGATCACAATCACTTCCAAAGTCAGTTATAATATTACGTCAACTCAACCACGAATAACTTCATCCATTCTTACAACTTCAAGGTTCGTAAAAATCTTAAACTACATACATAGTATTGCCACCATCTAGACAAACTTAAAAAGAAAAAACAATACTTAAATTAGCAAAACACACTATGCTTCTATTGGCACTAGAAAAAAAAATTCCAATTGTGCTTACATAAAATACATTGTAAATTAAACTGAAACATAAAAAGCCATTTTGACATTTACACATTGTATCAAAATCATAAATACGCATAGAAAATATGTATTGAATATCATTGAAAATGTTCATGAGAAAAACCATTAATGGTATATACAAGAAAGTAAAGATACATACACATATACATACATACATACATACATACATACATACATACATACATACATACATACATATATATACATATATACATTTATATATACATATATATATACATATATATATACATATATACATACATACACACATATACATATATATACATACATACACATACACATATATACATACATACACACACATACACATGCATATAAATACACACATACACACATACACATACATAGTTATAAGTCGACAATTCCAAATATAACTGTATTGTCCTTGAAACACTCAGAACAAATAATGTTAAAATTGCACCCCGGACATACCTCATATAACATTCATCAAACTCATCATGCTACCGCCCATTCTAGGAAACCAGCCCATTTCATCCCCCTTACCTGCCTTTCATCTCCCGTAAATCCCGTAAAGTGAAATTCCTGTAACCCTCACTTAAATCCCTCTCCCATCTCCCCCCATACACCTCCTTATTCCTACACTTTGTCCTATAAAAAGTTGCTGTTAACGCATTAATTCTTTCACACATGTTCGCTCCTCTCATAGCCCAAGACATATAAATATAATCCGTAATTATATACCTTACCGCATTCTCTACCATTTGATTCACCCCACCTATGTCTAAGCTTAAAACCCTCAACACCTGCAACCCCCCCCCCTCCCACTAACCTTATTACCTTACCCAACCAAACCCTTATTAGTTCAATACATTCGCAAAAATACACCATATGGAAAACAGTCTCCAATCCACCACAAGCCTTGCATATCCCATCCTCCCTTATTCTCTTATGGAATAAAACCATTCCAGACGGTAAGATCCCATGTAAAAATCTATACATAACTTCTCGTACTTTAGGTTTTAAACGTAATTTGTTCAAACGCCCCCAGATATTACGCCAATCATACATCGGATAAACCCCTTCTACCACTGCTACCACTGCCTTACCTTCCACCCCATCAAGGTTTCCCAATTTAATATGTGAAGGATCGCTCATGTTTATGATGACCCGTAACATTGCCTCACCCATTATGAACTCCCTACCCACCCACCACCGTTGCATATCCTGACGCATCTTATGAAGTCCGCCTTCCCTCGCCCCCCCTCCCGTTTATAACTACGTTTCAAATACACACTCATAATCCTCTTTTTAAAAGCTATAAGACCCAGCCCTCCTCGGCCAACCGGGAGTGTGACAACCGCTCTACCTAACCATTCCTTCCAGTACCCT
>NW_026470006.1:0-11406 GCF_026875155.1 Cherax quadricarinatus | reverse complement strand
CAAAAAAGGGGTTTTCCCACCTAAAAAAGGAAAAAAACCCCCATCAAACCCTGGCAGGTTCTAAAAGGTTTCTCCAAAAAGAGATGCCTTGTCAGAAACGATTACTTGAAACTGGTAATGTCATCTCTTGTTGATGTCACATGCCACCTGCAGAAAGACGTCTCTGTCGCGGCTAGTGCTCTCACTAGAGTGTCTATTGTTGTTCCTAGTGTTCCAGATGGTGATCCATCCTAGATGACAGTAATCCTTGCAATGTAAAAAGTTGTTTCTCGAGTAACTTTCACATGTTGTTAACGTTTGTAAGTGTAGTTTCTTTATAGCTGATACCTCATGTCACTGTGTGCGACTCAGACTGAATATCAGTATTGTTGACCGTGTTCATTTCTTTTCCCCTGTGCTTGCAGTGAGAGATAGTAGATCCGTTCTCCCTTGATCATATTGCGTGTTACAGCGTTATTTTTTCTACAGGGGAGAGTCATCCACTCCACCGAGTTTGTTCATTCCTCCAATAAGAAAGAACCGATCCCATGTGGTCTGGTGTGATTCGATTCCTGCTCCAGGAAGATCTTATTCTGACTGTGAAGCCACCAGCACCCATCAGTGACTTTGTCATGAACCAAGAATTACTGTATCGAACAGCCAAATGCGCGGGGCCCTAGGCATTTGCCTAGGGCCCCGCGCATTTGGGGGCCCCGCGGTCCAAGGGGTTCAGGGGCTCATCCAAGACTGCGCACATGGTGCAAGTGCAAAGGGGTCCCTACCTAAAAAGTTCAAGTGTTTGGAGAGTAAAATTGATTTTTAAAAATTAATCAAAACAAAAATAAATAATGAAATAAAATAAAATAAAAATAAATAAACCTAACCATAGATGGCAACACTCAACACGCCTTTGTTTACATCAGAACAGCTGTGTTTTCCCGCTAATGGGTGAGTATGGGAGATTCCTCTCCAATTTTCTGTAGTAATTACATGTTATCTAGACTTGTACTGTGACAAATTAACTGAAGTGTTGTTGATAGCATTGATGTGTATGAATAAATGTTTGTTTTCGCCTCTAAATGTTAAGGGAGGTACCTGATAGGGTTACTTGACCATTAAAGACGCATGGTCCATTTAAAGACGCATTTTTGTAAAAAATACTATAAAGGGAAAAACCTAAAACGCAAACTGACTTCCGTTTGTAGGTTTTAAAAGCACTTTGTCCTGTCTTTAAGTCTTTATCATTTCAATAACAGATCACAATTGATGATGTTCTACATCACTTCCGTCGCAAATGCTTAGTTTTCAAGTTGCGACGGAAGTGATGTAGAACATCAATTAATTTACTACATATTTCCCCAGAAACACATAAGCCACATCAGAAAATCGTTGGTTGGGTGAAACTGAAAATTGTCCCTGCATTCTTTAATTCTCATGTCCTCATCTATGGTGGTAGGCCATATATCATGGCAAAACATAATGATTAGTTTAGTTATGAAAAGGGAAATAAAAATACCATTGTCATTGTTTTTTTTGGACCAGTATGTTTTTTCTGTTTAATAAATTGGAGTAAAGGAGGAGAATAGTAAAATATTCTTACCAAATCACAAACCTAATTTTGGGTTTTAAAAGTTTGTATATGACCTTTCTGGGTTATAACTTAGCTTTTAATAACAGGAATAAGAAAAGGGGTTTTTAAAGGGTGTATTTTCCGGGACGTATAGGAAGATTAAAGCTGTTTGGGAAGATCATGCCTGTTAATGGAAATAGTTCTATTTTTTCCCTGTTGGAAAGGGAAAAATGTGTTTGAAAGAGAATAGAAAAATCCCTTTCTTACTGTTACGGGAAAACAAGGATAAAATTGGAAAGAGGGGGGGTTTCCCCTGTCATTTGAGGCAGAGGGTTGACAAGGGAAAAATGTTGTCAGGAAAATTTGGTTTAATTATTTGATGAACAAGTATTGTGAGGAAGTTTATTTTTTTATTAAGAACTGGGAGCCTCAGCGGGGGAAATGACATTTTTTCCCAAAACAAGTAGCATTACTTTATCAGAGGTAACATTAAGCAGGTCCTCGGGGGTAGCATTAAAAATAAAAAATCATAAAAAAATTTATTTATATAAGTAATGTAGAAGATATACAGACAGCTGACATCAATGACATATTTAATAAAAAACCCCTTGTTATGTGAGCTTTTCGGCAATTGTCAGCTTTGCCCCAGGATTGCCCCACCAGTCGACTAACCCAGGAACCCGTTTATACTGATGGGTGAAGAGAACCGGGTGTTTATGGAAACATCCTAATTTTTTTCCAGTTTCCCGGGGATCGAACCCGGGACTCGGTATGGGCTGGTGCGCTTGCGATCGAACTATGGGACACCCTTGATATGCACCCCCAAAAATGAAATGAAAAAATTGAAAAGCATGGGTTCGTAAGCAAGGGGGATTGGGTACTATACAGTAGTTAGTCAGTAAAATTTCATTTATTCGATTTTTTGGATTTTATTAATAACATCTTTTCAGAAAATTGGGTAAAATAAAAAAAAAACGATAAGGAAAACAATAATGAAAGGAGAAATACGTAGAAACACAATCTTATATGTATTAACAAACAGCTTTAGAGTTTGATTGAGGCGGGAAAAGTCGAAAGTTCTTTGATAAGAGAATAATTTGTTAAAGATGAGGACGTACTATGATGTCGTTTTGAATTATTACTTTTTTATGTTAATAGAAATAAGGGGTGAGTGGTCTGAAAGCCCGGGGAAAATTTTTTTGCTGCAAAAAAAGGGGCATAAAACAAGAAAAGTAATCAAAACCCTTTCTTTTGGGGAAAATTTTAAGAAAAACATTTTTGGGTGCGTTATACAGACGCCAAACTTCGAAAATTTGTAAAGAAAACTTCTCTGGAAAAATGGGTTAAAGTCTTCAAAGCAGGCAAATGAAATTTTGGGTATTTTAGTCCAGCGAATCGTTTTGAACTGTAAATAAAATTTAAAATGCAACGATTTCCCCAAAAATTGTCCAGGATTCTTTTGGAAAACTACTAGGGTAACTATGCTTGAAAAAGTTCTCCCAAATAAATATAAAATCTAAAAGTTCGGGGAAAAAGCTGAACAAGTGACTAAAACCCTAAAACTTTTAATAATGCATGGAAGTCAGTAAAAATGAGCAGTAGAGGTCTGGTTTTCGCTCGGCACACCAATGGTTTTAAATGAACATTAGGATAGAAGGGAATGATTTCGTCAATATTTATATCGTTTAAAGCTTTACAGATGCAAGGGAAATTGCTACCGGTATACAGAAATTAAAAAATTTTTATAAGGCTGCAAAAAAAACATGTATTAAGACGAAATACAGAAATAACACAAATGATGCCGAATGGATGAACACGGGCTAAAATATCTTTGGGTAAAGAGTTTTTTTTTTTGGTGTATAAAGAGACGAGGATCATCCTAATTGGAAGCTACAAACACCCCCCGAGGCAGGGCCCCAGCCCATGTCTTCGGGTTTGCTGCCCTGATAAACCAGGTTTTGATCCCATTGCACGCTTCCCCCGTATGCATTGCATCCCTTTGATCAAAAACTGATTGAATTATTTGATAAAGGGGGGGAAGCGCTAAACCTTAGGTTATAAGCACCAGGGGGGAGGGGGAAAACTCATTTTATTCGGGGAACTGGAGACAGATTCACCCCCTAGATCAAGAGCCCCCACCAGCATAAAGGGAAAACCTTCCCCTGATCAAAGCCCCCACAGCAAAGGGAAAACCTTTCCTAGATCAAGAGCCCCTCCAGCATAAGGACTTCAGAAAAAATCAAAAAGGTTCCCCCCTCACCCATAAGGGAACCTTCCTAATAAGACCCCCCCCATAAAGGAAAACCTTTAGATCAAGGCCCTCACCAGATCAAGGAACCTTCCTAGATAAAGACCCCCTCACCAGCAAAAGGGAACCTTTCCTGAGGGAAACTCTTGAAATTTAACAAATTTCTTGAAAACAGTCTTTTTGTTTAAAATTTATCTTACTGATTTTTTTTGCCTTTTTTTTACGGGGATTTTTTATACAATTGATAATCTTTTTCCCTTTAAAAGGGATGTTTTTGGGTGCATTTGGAGCTAATCCCCCCCAAATTTTAAAGGATAGATTTGATTTATTATCTTTCTATGAATAAATATATTAAATTTAAGAAGAATTAAAAAAAAAAAATTCGAAAGAAAATCCGAAAAATGCTTCCGGAATACAGATCAAAGAATAAAGAATAATTTTCATATGAAACAAATCGGGATCACTACTACGATGAGAGGAATATATGTGTAAGTTTGACAACTGTACCTTTTAGTCTTTAACCAAAGAGCAAGAAAAGGAATTTTTAAATTATTACAGGGAATTGTAATTAGAAAGAGGATACGGGCCCTGAAAAACCCTTTTTCTCAGAAATTTAAAGGAAATTGATAGATTGAAATTTGGAAGTTGAAAAGAAAAAGGGGACACAAGTGCAATATGTGACATTTTATTGGGGCAACGTTTCGCTCTCAGGGCTTTGTCAAGCCTTTAAAAGGTACTGGACCAGGGGGTAATATGGCTCAGAGTGAGGTGCAATGCTTGAGGTAGTGTATATGAAAGTGTAGTATATACAATAAGAAAGGCAATTAACCGTACATGAGTAAAAGGTAAAAAAGCTATTACTTGGAAGTTGGGTTCAACCCCCACGGTACCTTTGGGTTTTTTTTGAAGTATGGCATAGAAAAAAAATTTTTTTTAAACAAAAAGAAGACATGAGCAAAAGAGTCTTCTTTGCTTTTGGCCTTTCCCCAGTAGCCCTTTCAAATATCATTTTAAAAACGGGTATCGTATTGATGGTGACTGAACCCTAATGAAATTTTCTATCTTCAAACGGGGAAATAGATCAATATCATCTAATTATTGCCAATACCTTTATTAAAAAAAGGGGGAAAAAATTTCAATATCGAAAATGGGGGGGAAACCGTTTAAAATTTACTTAAAAACAAATTTACTGTCTTTTTAAATAAAATTGGCGATAAATTTTGTTTGCGAGATTTCAATAAGCTTTGAAAAGTCCCACACGGGAGCTATTTTAAAAACGGCAGCATGTTGTTGAGGGAAAGTTTTTTCAAGGGCGAGGCTGATGTAGGTACAGAACTTTGCGTAAATGGAATGGTGACCAACCCGGCGACATTAAAAAACAAATCATTACGGACCCCTTTTGGTTCGTTTTTTTATTTATTGATGAATGAAGGCTTTAAGGTGAACGAAAAATTCGCTGACAGGTAAAGAAAATAATAATTTTGCGACAATAATAACAGGGGAATGTAACTGAAAGGAATAGACAAAGAAAAGTCACAAAGATTTTGTTAATTAATGCTATGGGGGGAAAAATAACGGTGGGGGTTAATGTGAAAAAAATTTCAAATTCCCAATTACTGGGAATTCCGGATCCACATATAAAAAATTTAAACTGACCAATGTGGATGTGAAGAATACTTAGAAGTTTGTTAAAAGAAACTTGAGCGAAGGGAAAAAGTGCCTAAATGATCTTTTAAGATCATTGACTGTAATTTTTGGTATAAAAAAACCCCAAGATAAGAATTGATAAAAATTAGAATGTGCAAATCTTGGGTATCTTTATTAATGAACGTTTTGCCACACGGGCTTAAAAGTGTGGGGAAACGTTTCCTTTAAAAAAAGATACCCAAGGTTTTCCATGTGTTTATTTACCATGTCGGTTCGTGAAATTCATCTACAAAATTTAAAAAATTAGATACCTGTGCAAATCTGGGGATTTATTGTAGACAGCTGAATTCTAATACAAAAGGGGAGTTAATTAGTCCCCATTGTATGAGTTGGTGAAGTGTCTGAAGATAGAAACACAGAAGGTTTTGGGTTTTAAAACCCCCAAAAACGTCCCCAATCAGATACCTGGGGTGTTGCCTGTTTATTCTTTACCAATTGATTTAATGGTTTTTTTTTTAAAAACAATTTTATAAAAGTACAAAGGTTTATCTATATTGTGATCATCATTGTAAAAAATCATTTATAAATTTCAGTTTTGTTTTGTCCCTACACATACTGATTAAATGAAGTAGGGGAAAATAAAACCCTGAAGACACCCGGGTCCTTTAAATTTTCACTTTTCTGAAAATTTAAAGGGGACGGAACCCCGTCTTTAAGTTTTGGTTACAAGTTTTTTAAAAAGGATTTTAGAAATTTTTAACAAAGCAAGAATACAACATTTGGATAAATTCTATTTTGAAAAAATACTGGAAAAATAAGGGAAAAAAAAGGGGGGGGGGGGGGGCGCGGGGGGGGGTTGGGTTTGATTTAATGTCAATAAATTTTAATGTTTGGAAAATTCTGGAAAATTTAGGGGATATTTGGGCCCCCCCAAGATTTTTTTCTGCCCAAAGGGGGGATCCCCCTTTCTTCCGGAAAACCACCACCTTTAAATAACCTGGGGGTTTCCCCAAGAAAAATTCAGCCAAGGGGGTTGTATCCCTATTCCCCTTAGGGAATACCCCTTTTTAAACCCTTGGGTCCCCTATAAATTAAAAATATTTTACCCTCCCCTTTCCCTTCTTACCCCACCCTTTTTTTCCCCTTAGTTTCCCCCTTCCTCCCCCCCCTCCCTTCACCCCCCAAAAAATTTTAATTTTTTTTATCTCCCACTTTTTCCCCCTTCTTTCCCTACCCCTTTTTCCCCTTTCCCTTCCCAATTTTTTTCTCCTCTTTCCCCCCCCACCTCCTACCCCCCCATTAACTTCCAACCCCCTCCTTTACCTTTCCCCCCGCCCCCTCCTTGGCTCCCCCCCCACCCCTTTCTCCTCCCCCCTCATTTTACATCCCCCAATCCCGTAAACACCACCCCCAAAAAAAAACCCCACACTCATGTGGGAACTACACTACCCCCCCACTCACTGTGGGAACTACACTCCCACCCATAGTGGGAAAATACCTTCCCCCCCACTACTGTGGGAAAAAACACTACCCCCCCACTCGGGGGGGAAAAACATACCCCCCAACCCCCTGTGGGATACATACCCCCCCACTCCCTGTGGGAAACTCATACCACCCACTCACTGTGGGGAAATACACTACCCACGCACTCACTGGGGAAAAACTACCCCCCACATCACTGTGGGAACTACACTACCCCGCACTCACTGTGGAAAAAACACTACCCACCCCCCACTGTGGGAACTACACTTCCCACAACTACTTTTTGGGAATTTTTTTTATACCCCCCGCCTTTTAAAATGGGGGATTTTAAAACAAACTTTCCCTTTGTGGGCTAATTACCCGGCATACTTGGACTTCAAACCCGGACTCCTTGAAAACTCCGGTTCAAAGTGGGATTTAATAAAAAACCACTCACCCTTGGGACAATAAGGAAAAAATCCTCCCACATTTTTTGGAAAATTTACATTTTCAGCTAAACGGTAAATTTTTTTCTTAGGGGGTTTCGGGCCTTCGCCCTTTTTAGTTCTGGGGGCCCAGGGGTAGGAGGGGGATCTTTTTTTCGGGGGGTAATGACCCAGGGAAAAAACCAAAAAAAAATAGTGCTTTGTCAAAAGGGCCACCCCTAAAACTTCGGAAAGTGTGATGAGTTCTTTATTAGAGGGGCAATTTTAAAAAAAAATTTCTATTACCCTGGAAAATTTTGTTGGGAAAGTGCATCCAAGGGGAACAGCTTTCAAGCACGCTTGTCAGGGGAAGGGCCCAAGAAGCAAAAAATTTCAAATTTCTTTGTAGGGGGGGCTTTCAGCGGAGGAGTTTTAAACAAATAATTTCCCTAATGGGAGTCCCCCCCACTGGAGAAACAAAAGAAAACTGAAAAACCCCCCGGGGGGAATTAACAAATTCTTTTACCCAAAAAAAGATTTTAAAACCCCTTCAGGGGGGGTGTGGGAAAACTTCCTATGATAAAATTAACAAAAAGCAAACCTTTTAATGTGGGTTTTATATCCTTTAATTGGGGAAGACGAAAAAAAACCCCCCCTCACTTACAGTTCCCAACCCGGGGAAGAACCCCCCATAACCCTTCACGCTACCCCCAAACCAAGTGGGCAAAAACCCCTTAACCCCAAAGGGATTCTTTTCCAAGGGGGGTTTTGTAAAAATATATTACCACGGGGAAATTTAAAATTGGGGAATTTACCCCAAAACAATTGGTTCGCATTTAGTTAATAAAATCTGGACAAACCCCTTGGGGTAAAAATCATAATAATTTAAGGGCCCCTTTGAAGGTAAAATTTTTTTTTTTTTAAAAATTAAAACCTGTTTTGGGAAAAAACTGTCCAAAAGATACCCCCAAATAAAATTTTAAACTTTCTCACATTGGAAACAATACTAAATGAAGTTGGTCACCAAACAACCCCTTAACGGGTTCCCAAAATTTTATTTAAAAAAAGAACACTACCCCTAAAACTTACACTCCCCCCCCCCATGAAAATCCCCTTTTACCAACCGGAAATCCTATTTTTTCCCTTTTAAAAGCATAAAAATTTCAATGACAAAAATATAAAAAAAAATCGCAGCAAAACGGCTGCATATAAATACAAGGAATGTCTGAACCTAGGGCTCCATCCCCCATAGAACACAATCCCCCCTCCCCCATATACCCTATGGTAATAAAATATCGTGATGGTGGTGGGTTTTAAAAACATACCGCAGACACTTCAACCCCCCCCCCAACATCCCCTGTAAGTTCCCCTCACACTCATAACCCAACGTTTTTAAAAAATTTAGATTTTAATATCACCTAAAAACGCTACACACAAAACCCTCCAAAAATAATAAAAAAATTTCACATTTTCCCCCCTGAAACAGTTTTTTACACATCGGGGATAATTATCACCAAATTTTACGAAAATGGACAACATTTTACATCTAAAAAATGACATGTGTTTCACTGACCCGCTATTGCAGAGATTATTTAATCCCACCCCCCCCCCAAAAAAAAAAGTCAGTTTCACCGGGGTAAACACAATCCAAAAATCATTCACTTGAAATATATAAAGAAAATGTGAAAAACTCGTAACAATTATAAGCAAAAACAGCCCCGGCAGTCTTACATTATTTTACAATACCAGAAGTTCCAAAAGTTAAAAAACGGGATGAAACCTCATTTTTGAAAAGTTACTTTTCCATTATAGGTAGACAGTATAATTACAGGTTAAAATATCTTATATTCTAACATGCTTATGTACATCCTTACAAACATGAAGGAACCTTAGATAAATATAATCATCGGTGTTCACAATAACACCAAGACTTATATTGAATATCACATTAAATATCACCTCAAACATCCTTTCCTCACACCAATTCCACACACACTCCCCAAAAATCGCCTCGCAACACACACAACCCCCCCCCTGGGCAGGCCAGCCCGTTCATGCCCCTGACCGCTTATAAAGACCATAAATCCCTTAAAAGAAAGTCCCTGTAGCCCTCCGAGAAATCCCTCTCCCACCTCCTACCATATATTTCTCTGTTGCGACACTTTGTTCTATAAAAGGATGCTGCTATGGCCATCGTACGTTCCTCCGCCCCTTTGTCTCTCATTGCCCATGATATATACACAAAATCAACCACTAAGTAAGCCACTGCCCTTTGAACCTTTACCCCAACACCACCTACATCTAAACTGAGCGCTCTCAAAACCGACAACCCTTTTCCCCCCACATACCGGATTACCTTCCCTAACCATTCCCGCACAATCCCTAGGCTTTCACAAAAATAAGCTACATGAAAAGCTGATTCATCTACCCCACAAACCTGACACTCCCCACCCTCCCTTATTCGCCTATTTCGTAAAACAACCCCAGACGGCAATATTCCGTGAAGAAACCTATATATACCTCCTCCACGCGTGGCCGGATGCGTAACCCTTTTAATCGACCCCAAATGTCTTCCCATGCGTACATCGGGTACACTCCTTCCGTTGCCACTACCACCCTAGGCCATATCTTCCTCTCCATGGACCCTACCCGCATGTTTCTCGGCTCTCTGACCATCATCAATAGACGCAACAACTCCTCACCATCTCTCAAATCTTGTCCCTTCCACCATCTCCGAAGATCTCCCTGCAGCATCCCCAACCCTCCACTCCCTTCCCCCCGAGCCCTTAGCAACCCATGTTTCATATATACACACTTCAACCTTCTTTCCAAATGAATTAACCCCAGCCCTGGTACATCGAGACATTGTACTCGGCATTGGCTTGGCTGGCAGCGAACTCTACTTGCCAACTGTTTCGATACAATACTTTGTTGCAGTATGCCCATATTCGTTGATGGAGACTCTCATTGGGGTTCTGAGTTCTGCCTTTTAGACACCGTTCCATCATGTCTCCTCTTGTAAGGTCTTTGTAGATATTATGAACCTTGAAGTACACAGGTTCTAGCTGGAACTGGACTTTCATAGTGGAGTGTGATGGTGGTGTGACATTTGCTGTTTTTACACTTTGGTAAAAACACCAGGAATCAGGACCAGTAGGGCAATAATGATGTGGCTTGTCATCACTGGAGAATCAGTGAAAAAAACTGGCAAGGATACCATTCCTCATTCTTACGATGTCAGTGCCAACATTCGTTCTAAGGTTCTTCTGACAGTAATGTGCCAGCTTTTCGATAATGAAGTCTGTCAGAATGACCTTCTTCACTTCGTACTGTTTCCTCTTCCCGGTTTTCAACTCCTTTTCACTGTAGTGAGACTTGACAAAAGTTGTTAATCTATTTCTGAGTCGTTTAGAGTAATGGTTTATGCGCTCCTCTTTAGCCACTTTACATTTGGATAGGGACCTGCACCATCATTTAGTTCAACAAGTCCTTTGTAAGTACTATTGTCACCATCACACACGACAGTTTTGTATCTCAGTTTCTTTGCTAGTGATCTCTGCCATATCAGTATTGCTGCTTCAACTTCCATCTTTCCAGAACTTCCTGTGAAGTTTTTGTAGCAATTACTTTTATGTTCCTCTTTCAATTGTTCATACTTTTCTTCAGAAATTTTCTTGTTCTTGAAACGAAGATCGAAATACACAAGAAACAAAATTTGCACATTATTTGATAATCAACTACCAATTCCGTCACAGCATCAATTGTGGCACCAATGCCATAATTTGAATGCTGGTCCCTTGTGTGCCAAGTTCCATCATATGTAACATCAATATCAAGAACTCCACTTTGGTCAGGTACACTGACTACTTTGGCGTATTCCTGTGTAACAATTTCCCTTGACTCTGTATGTATCTGGCTGCATGACTCAATAGATTTATTTGTAATCAGTGACATATATTTATTAAATGTCTGCAGAGTCATAAAAGGCAAATTACACACAGCATTTCTACGAATGAAGGATGCATGTCCACCACCTGCAAGCACTTCGGCATATACCATCCACCTTGAACCAGTGC
>NW_026470004.1:7500-12042 GCF_026875155.1 Cherax quadricarinatus | reverse complement strand
TAAAAAAAAAAGAGGCTGGGTTGCAAAACAGGTCGTTTTTTGGAGCTGAGTAAACTAATTTTAATAGTAAGGGAAATAATACATTAAACCCCCCCTCTTAAATTTTCTTTTTAGAAACAGCAGAATAAAATTTTAGTTATATCTTGGGCGGTTTTTGAACTATGGTGGGAAGTGATGAAAGGAGGGGAAGAGAGCCTTGCATTTTTTACTCCCCCAAGCTCACCCTTCTAGATAGGATCTTTAACAGCACCAGACAAAGTCGCTCAACTTTCCCCACAGATAATCTCGCTTTCAAACGTAAAGTCTTTCGTTACACTTTCCTTTACTCCCGTGTACCTTTTCTTTCACTCTGTCAGCCACCTCAGCGTATCGTGCAAAGTTTCAAAATCACCAGCGAAATGCGATTTTTTTTTTTACGCGGATGCTTGAGGTGTGGTGTGTGTGTGGTGTGTGTGTGTGTGTGTGTGTGTGTGTGTGTGGTGTGTGTGTGTGTGTATTGGTGTGCGGTGTGTGCGTGTGGTGATGTGTTGTGTATGTGTGTGTTTTGGGGTGTGTGGTGTGTTGTGTTGTGTGTTTTTTGGTGTGTGGGGTGTTTTGGTTGTGTGTGTGGTGTTGCTCGGTGTGTGTTTTGGGTGTTGTTTTGTGTGTGTGTGTGTACTCACCCAAATTTTACTCACCAAATTGGGTTGCAGGGGTCGAGACCAGCCCCGGGCCCCGCCTCTTAAAGACGCACTGACCTCTCTCCTCTCCTTTCCGAGCTTTGTCTATCCTTTTTAAAAACATGTATGGTTCCTGCCTCCACTATTCACTTCAAGGCTATTCCACTTGCTGAAACTCTAACTGAAGAAATATTTCCCTAACGCCCCCTGTGCCTGTCTGAGTCTTCAGCTTCCAGTTGTGACCCCTTGCCCCCTTGTCCCCTCTCGGAACACCCCTATCTCTGCCACTTTGTCTTTCCCCGCAGTATTTTTATGTCCTTATCATTTTTTCCCCCTACCCTTCTGTCCTCCAGTGTCTCAGTGTGGTGTGCGTGTGTGTGTGTGTGTGTGGTGTGGGGTGTGTTGTGGGGTGTGTGTGTGTGTGTGTGTGTGTGTGTGTGTATGATGCGTGTGTGTGTGTGTGTGTATGTATCGTGTGTGTGTTTGGTGTGTGTGGTGTGTGTTGTGTGTGTGTGTGTGGTGTGTGGGTGTGTGTTGTGGGGTTGGTGTGGGGGTGGTGTGTGTGTGTGTTTTGGGGGAGAAATAAGGGGAAATTTACTGATCGCACTGGGGGAACGGGAAGACAAAAAATAACAGTTCACCAACAGTGAAGCAATTAAAAACCTTTAAACATGAAGGTACATATGCCATTCTTCTGTGTTAAGATTTTGTCATAATCACTTAAAAAAATCACTAAACACCCTTTTTGTTAGGGGGAAAAATTGGTCGAACCCGCTCAGAGAACGCCACCTAAATCAGGGGCTTTTGTTTTTTTAACATTTAATAAGAAGGTAGCATCATTTTTTTAGAAAAATTATCGAAAAAAAAGGCAGCACTTCTTACAGGACGCCTCGATGAGTCCCACCAACTGAGAGACATTAACTTGTTTACCTCGCAAACTGAGGTTAAGCTCATTCGGGGACACTCTTGTGTCCCAGGATCCGAAAACTTAAAAACATGTCCCTTGCAGAAATCAATGACGTGTGTTGTACTATCCTCCGATGGTGTAATCAGGGAAAAAAAATTTTAAAACCCCAAAGAGTGAATAAATATGCTCTCAGTGTAGCAGTTTCGCTGAATGTAGATAATTAATGTTTTACCTTCAAAAATATCTTAATTTCTATAAAAGGTTTAAAAACTCGAAATAAGCGTGAAAACACTACAAATATCCTGTATCATTGGCTTGATAAAGCCTGCACAGAAAAAAATTTATTACATTAAAGTCTTTCATGATGTAACATTTTTTTTTTTTCCCTCTTGGAGCCCCCTTCATGTCACCCAACAACGTGATAGCAGATCACGTTATTTGGGTCACTAAAATCCTGCATTTTTTTTAATCGAAGAATAATCAAACTCCCATACCTTGTGACTTTTTACTTCCACAAACACTAAATAACAGAGAAGTAAAAAAAATGTGCAATAAAACGTTTCGCCTACACAGTAACTTCTTCATCGAATACAAGGAGGCGGGGGAAGTAGTGGAGATAAGAGAGATGTAATCTGTCCACACCCCGAAGAGGAGTTTTAGGGTGAGTCTCTCACTTGGAGAAAGTTCTGGAGATGCAGAACATGTGATTATCCACACCAGAAAAGGGACAAACTCCATTTTCGGATGATAGTTTGAACTTCGTTTTACATCTCCACTTTTTCCACTCCCTTCTCTGCTTTCCACTGTAAAAAACTTCTGATAGGTGAAACGCTTCGCAATAAAGATACTTGCTTTTGCCCTTTGCTTACTTATCTATTTGTCGTTTTTATATCCTTGATTATATACACAAAAATATGCTACAACACTGCCCGAAAATGACAAGAAACGCCTGAGGTGACAGAAAAATAAAAGTTTTCTTAACAAACTTCTCATAAAGGTTCACATAAAAATATTTTCGGCTTACATTGCGAGGGTTCAGAGTCTTAGAAGACTTAATAAACGAAACTTTAAACCAGAAACCTCAACATTCCAAGGGGCCCTAAAAAAAGTGATGATTTTTTTTTTCCAAAATTGCAAAACGTTTTTCTTGTGCTAGGAAAGACTGTGAACGATTGAGGCCCAAAAAGATTAGTACAAGGAACCCAATTTAATTTAATTTTGGGTTTCCCAGGATCAAAATTTCCCAAAAGTTTAATGCCAAGGCAATTTTTCAGGGTTTTAAATTTTCCCTCACGCACGGAAAGTTAAACTGGCCTTCAAAAAGTTTTTAGTCTCAAGAGGATTCAGTATCAAGGGCGTTAAAAAACCCTTTTAAACAGGCCTTTTGTAAAGTTTTTTAGAACTGAATTTTAAACAGTCATTGCGTTTCGGACCCAGAAAAAAAGTTCAAAAAACCGGGTCAAACCGAACCAAACTGTTTCGGACTCCTGTTTTTTCGAAGTCCGTAAGTTCAAACACCGAGGTCCCATATCATATTCACTTTTTCTCTTCCAATTATCAAACACTTCACCTCCCAACCTTTAAAACAATTTCCCGAAAAAATTCCGGGAATGAGTTTTAAAACCAACAGGGCCAGAAACTTTCCCAAAATTTCTGTTTCGGCCCCGATTTTCCCGAAATGTTTGTGTGTGAGGGGTCTTTCCACCCGGACCATGATAAAATTCCGAAGCCCGTACCCGGGGTGCTGGGCAAATTTTTCGGTTCATTGACGGAGCTGAATTAAATGGCTTAAAAAAATTCGATTCGATCTGAAAAATTAAAAACGTTTTTCTTTCCTTCAGGGTTTTGGAAAGAATTAGGTGACTTTTGACAGCAAAGTTTAGAAATGCACAGAGCCCACAAAGGGGAGATTGTTTTCTCAGAACTTGCAATCAAAACCACCTTTTTTTTTTTTTTTTGCAACAATCTATATATGGGTCTGGAATGAACGAAAAGTTACATTTTTTTAAAAAAAAAATAACCAGTAAAGGAAAAATCAACCAACAACGACGCTATTTACAAAAACAAAATTATAAGGATCTGTTTTTACATGGTTTAAATTTCTCCCCGCAATTGTTTGCACGAGAGATACCTGAATACCACTCAGGTTTTAAAGATCAAAAAAAAATAAAATGATCACTTGATTCACGAAATCGAATGAAACATTGCAAAAAACCAAAATCACGGGGGGGTTAGAATCGCGATCAGAGAGTCTAACCCCCCCCGGGGAGGTTTAAAATTTTTTATGAAAACAATAATTTTGAAATCGATTAAAATTTGTTTCCGAGGGCAGTGAGGACGGACTTGGGATTTTGACTGAGGCAAATTCGGGGCCCTTTGGGGATTAAGTGTGAGAACCAAAAGTATAATTTAGAGACTGAAGACGGGTTTTTTTAGGTGGGTATATGGGGAAATAGAGAACATGGAATCACTATAAGGGTGCCAAATCGGGGTAGAAGGGAAGAGGGGGGGTAAGGCGCCCGGGGGAGGTTAATGGTGGAGTGCTAGGAGCTTCAGAATCCAAAGGCTTGTGTGAGGGCAGTAAATCGTTCCTGATATTCTTTAGGAAAGACTTAATTTTAAATGAGTTTTTTTTCTATTTGACCAATTTTTACCTATATATGTCCTGCCGAATGGGTAAATCTGATCAATTATCATGAACTCATTTAAAATTAACTCCTTTCTAAAATTTTCTCTTATACGTTTAAATATATATTTTTTAGGTTAATGTAAAAATGAATAATTTCGTACCAAAAGAAAACCTGCCTAACCTATTATAACAAGCGCTATTTAATTTAGCCTAATCCAAGTAAATATATTTTAGATAAGTTTACAGTTATTTAATAATAAACAAACACAATGAAATACATTTTTTTTCGTTAGGATTGGAATGATTTTTGCGAAATTATTGCATATACAAATTTTCGCTTGCATTGT
>NW_026470004.1:0-5000 GCF_026875155.1 Cherax quadricarinatus | reverse complement strand
CCGAGAAGGGAAAATGACAGGCCACTGAGCCAAGTACATTAGCCATAAAAACTGATGAAAGGAAAGCTGCAGTGGAGGAAACCAAATTAAATGAGGGGATACACAGGGTATGCAATGGAAAAATGAAAGGGTGAGGTCAGTCTTTGTGTATGGGCTCCAGGAAGTCGAAGGGGAAACATATGAAGCAAGAAAACAAGGGAAAAAAAAGCAATTGAAAGCATCATGAAAGCAATAGGAGAAGACGATATGCCCCAGCTGGAAAATTTTCGGAGAATGGGGGGGTTTTTGTAAAAAAAGAACCCGGCCAGTGAGAGTGACCTTCAAGGCAGAAGAAACCCTCGGACCAGGAACTGCAGGAGAAAGCACGATTAAGGGACATGACGGCATACAGGAGGGTGTATCTCGACCGCGACAGAACACAAGAAGAAAGGAAGAAACTGAGGAGATGGTCCCAAAGGGCGAAAGGAGGAAAGAGAGGGGATGGAGAAGACAGACAGGAGATCCCCGACCCAGGAAGGGAAAATCTAATACAGCCTCCCTCACAACTTTTTATAGAAGCCTCCCCCAACCAGGTCAACCCCAGTGCAACCAAACACTCTAAATCAAAACACCCATGCCACATCCAAAGCCCCCACCCACTACATTTCAAACTTCACCCCCACAGCAACAACCCATAAATTCCTTACCAGGTCTCCACTTCCCCCAAACCCCCAAAATACTTCCCAGACTACAGTCTTAGAAAAGAAGTTGAAGGTGTGGTATACAAATGCAGATGGAATAACAAACAAGTATGAGGAGTGGCACGAAAGAATCAAAGAGACATCCCCAGACATAAAAGCACTCACAGAAACAAAACTCACCAGAATAATAACAGATTCAATCTTTCCATCCGGATATCAAATCTTCAGGAAAGCAGAGGGAGGAGAGGGGGAGGAGGAGTTGCACTGCTCATAAAAACCAGTGGGGTTTTGAGAAAATGGAAGAATGGATGCATGGGCGAAAGGGACTACTTAGTAGGAACAATCCAGTCTGAGGGACATAAGGTGATAATTGCAGTAATGTACAACCCACCACAGAACTGCAGGAGGCCAAGAGAAGAATACGATGAGAGCACAGAGCAATGATCAACACACTAGCCGAGGTGGCCAGGAGAGCACACATGGGGGGAGCAAAGTTACTATTATGGGTGATTTCAATCACAAGGGATTGACTGGGAAAACCTGGAGCCCCATGGGGGGCCCGAAACATGGAGAGCCAAGATGATGGATGTGGTATGGAGAACCCCATGGGATCAACATGTTAAAAACACTACCAAGAGAGAGGAGAGGATGAACCCGCAAGGGTTGGACCTTGTATTCACCATGAGTAGTTCGGACATCGAGGGTATCATGTATGAAAGGCCCCTGGGAGCTAGTGATCATGTGGTTCTGTGCTTCGACTACAAGTTGAGCTCCAAGTGGAGAGAGTAGCAGGAATAGGGCTGGGAAAAACCAAACTACAAAAGGGGGAACTACTCAGGCATGAGGAACTTCCTTCAAGCATTCAGTGGGAGAGGGAACTGACAGGAAAACCAGTACAAGAAATGATGGACTATGTAGCAACAAAAATGCAAAGGAGGCAGAGGAGAGGTTTGTTCCCAAGGGAAACAGAAATAATGGGGAAAAACAGAACGAGTCCTTGGTTCACCCAAAGGTGTAGGGAGGCAAAAATAGGTGTAATAGAGAATGGAAAAAGGGACAGAAGACCCGAGAACTCAGGAAAATAAAGAAATCAGCCGAGAGCCAGAAACGAATATGCACGATAAGAAGGGAGGCTCAGAGACAATATGAAAATGACATAGCATCAAAAGTAAAGACTGACCCGAAGCTGTTGTACAGCCACATCAGAGGGAAAACAACAGTCAAGGACCAGGTAATCAGACTGAGGAAGGGTGATGGGGAATTCACAAGAAAACGACCGAGAGGTATGTCAGGAGCTCAACACAAGATTTAAAGAGGTATTTACAGTGGAAACCAGTAGGACTCCAAGAAATCAGAAAAAGGGGGGCACACCAGCAAGTGCTGGATGAGGTACATATAAACCAAGGAGGAGGTGAAAGAAGCTGCTATGCGAAAATTGACACCCCCAAAGGCGGTGGGACCAGAAAAACATCTCCATGGGTCCTTAAAGAGGGAGCAGAGATATTGTGTGAGCCATTAACAAAGATCTTCAACACATCATTTGAAACTGGGCAACTCCCTGAGGTATGGAAAATGGCAAATGTAGTCCCAATTTTTAAAAAGGGAGACAGACATGAGGCACTAAAACTACAGACCTGATCTCTAACGTGTATAGTATGCAAGGTCATGGGAAGATCACAGGAGGAGAGTGGTGGGGCACCTGGAAAGAAAAAAGTGTATAATTGACAACCAGCACGGTTTCAGGGAAGGAAAATCCTGTGTCACAAACCTACTAGAGTTTTTTTGACAAGGTGAGGAAGTAAGACAAGAGAGAGGGGGTGGATCGACTGCGTATTTTTGGACTGCAAGAAGGCTTTCGACACAGTTCCTCACAAGAGGTTACTGCAAAAGCTAGAGGACCAGGCACACATAACAGGAAAGGCACTGCAATGGATCAGGGAAAATCTGACAGGGAGGAAACAACGAGTCATGGTACGCGACGAGGTGTCAGAGTGGGCGCCTGTGACAAGCGGGGTTCCACAGGGGTCAGTCCTAGGCCTGTGCTGTTCTGGTATACGTGAACGACATAACGGAAGGGATAGACTCAGAAGTGTCCTTGTTTGCAGACGAGTGAAGTTAATGAGAAGAATCGAATCGGACGAGGATCAGGCAGGACTACAAAGAGATCTGGACAGGCTACAAGCCTGGTCCAGCAACTGGCTCCTAGAATTTAACCCCGCCAAAATGCAAAGTCTGAAGTTGGGGAAGGGCAAAGAAGACCGCAGACACAATATAGTTTAGATGGCCAAAGACTGCAAACCTCACTAAAGGAAAAAGATCTGGGGGTGAGTAAACACCGAGCATATCTCCTGAGGGGCACATCAATCAGATAACTGGGTGCAGCATACGGGCGCCTGGCAAACCTACGGAAAAGCGTTCCGATACCTCAGTAAGGATTCGTTTAAGACTCTGTACACCATCTACGTCAGGCCCATACTGGGGTATGCAGCACCAGTTTGGAATCCAACCTAGTCAAGCACGTCAAGAATTAGAGAAAGTGCAAAGGTTTGCAACAAGACTAGTCCCAGAGCTACGGGGATTGTCCTAATGAAGAAAGGTTGAGGGAAATCGGGCCCGACGACCTGGAGGCCAGGAGGGTCAGGGGAGACATGATAACGACATATAAAATACTGCCACGGAATAGACGAGGTGGACAAAGACGGATGTTCCAGAGATGGGACACAGACACAAAAAGGTCACAATTGGAAGTTGAAGACTCAGATGAATCAAAAAGGGGGTTAGGAAGTATTTCTTCAGTCATAGAGTAGTCAGGCCATGGAATAGCCTAGAAAGTGATGTGGTGGAGGCAGGAACCATACATAGTTTTAAGGCGAGGTATGATAGAGCTCATGGGGCAGGGAGAGAGAGGACCTAGTAGCAATCAGCGAAGAGGCGGGGCCAGGAGCTGTGACTCGACCCCTGCAACCACAAATAGGTGAGTACAAATAGGTGAGTACACACACACACACACACACACACACGCACGCACGCACACACACACACCGAGGAGACAGAAGGGGCTCCAGAAAGACAGAGAGGTGGGGCACACCACTAAGTGCTGGACACAGCACACACAACCAAGGAAGAAGTGAAGAGGCTTCTGAGTGAGCTAGATACCTCAAAGGCAATGGGGCCAGATAACATCTCTCCATGGGTCCTGAGAAAGGGAGCAAAGGCGCTATGTGTACCCCTAACAACAATATTCTATACATCTATCGAAACAGGGAGATTGCCTGAGGCATGGAAGACAGCAAATGTAGTCCCAGTCTTTAAAAAAGGAGACAGACATGAAGCACTAAACTATAGACCAGTGTCACTAACTTGTATAGTATGCAAAGTCATGGAGAAGATTATCAGAAGAGTGGTGGAACACCTAGAAAGGAATGATCTCATCAACAGCAGCCAACATGGTTTCAGGGACGGGAAATCTTGTGTCACACACCTACTGGAGTTCTATGATATGGTGATAGCAGTAAGACAAGAGAGAGAGGGGAGGGTGGATTGCATTTTCTTGGACTGCAAGAAGGCGTTTGACACAGTTCCACACAAGAGATTAGCGCAAAAACTGGAGGACCAAGCAGGGATAACAGGGAAGGCACTACAATGGATCAGGGAATACTTGTCAGGAAGACAGCAGCGAGTCATGGTACGTGGCGAGGTGTCAGAGTGGGCACCTGTGACCAGCGGGGTACCACAGGGGTCAGTCCTAGGACCAGTGCTGTTTCTGGTATTTGTGAACGACATGACGGAAGTAATAGAATCCGAAGTGTCCCTGTTTGCAGATGACGTGAAGTTGATGAGAAGAATTCATTCGATCGAAACCAGGCAGAACTACAAAGGGATCTGGGGCAGGCTGCAGACCTGGTCCAGCAATTGGCTCCTGGAGTTCAAAACCACCAAGTGCAAAGTCATGAAGATTGGGGAAGGGCAAAGAAGACCGCAGACAGAGTACAGTCTAGGGGGCCAGAGACTACAAATCTCACTCAAGGGAAAAAAAATTTTTGGGGTAAGATAAACACCAGGGACATCTCCTGAAGCGCACATCAAACAAATAGCTGTTGCAGCATATGGCGCCACGCAAACCTCAGAAAAAGCATTCCGACATCTTAATAAAGAATCGTTCAGGACCCGTACACCGTGTACGTTAGACCCAAAATTGGAGTATGGGGGCAACCAGTTTGGAAAACCCACACCTAGCCAAGCCCCGTAAAGAAACTAGAGAAAGTGCAAAGGTTTGCAACAAGACTAGTCCCAGAGCTAAGAGGTATGTCCTTAATTAAG
>NW_026470003.1:0-32455 GCF_026875155.1 Cherax quadricarinatus | reverse complement strand
TAAGATGCCCATAGTTATTTTTAAGGGGACCTATTCTTATCTCTGACTTTTGTTCTATATACCTGGAAAAAAATTTTTGGGTTAGTTTTAGAATCCCTAGCATCTTTAATTTCATAGTCCCGTTTAGCTTTTCTTATCCCCTTTTTAATGTCCCTCTTAGTGTCAATATACTGATTCATAAGATGACCCTCGCCTCTTTTGATACGCCTATAAATTCCTTTCTTATGCCCTAGTAGATATTTCAGCCTATTATTCATCCATTTGGGTCATTTCTATTTGATCTAATTTCTTTATAAGGGATAAATGTTCTTTGAGCAGCATGTATTGTGTTCAGAAAACTGTCATATTGATAGCTCTCTTCGTTACCCCAGTCAACAGATGATAAGTGTTCTCTAAGCCCATCGTAATCTGCTAAGCGAAAATCTGGGACTGTTACTGAGTTATCCCTACTATCATACTTCCATTCAATTCTAAATGTAATTGATTTGTGGTCGCTAGCACCCAGTTCTTCTGAAAACTTCTAAATTATTAACAAGGGATTCATTGTTTGCCAGAACTAAGTCAAGCAGGTTATTACCCCTTGTAGGTTCTGTCACAAACTGCTTCAGAAAACAATCCTGAACTACTTCTAAGAAGTCGTATGATTCTAAATTCCCAGTCAAGAAATTCCAATCAATATGACTAAAGTTAAAGTCTCCTAGAATTACTACATTATCGTGCCTTGTGGCCCTAACAATTTCCTCCCATAGTAGTCTTCCCTGGTCCCTATCTAAATTTGGGGGACGGTATATCACACCTGTTTAATAACCATGTCCCTCGTGACAGTAATATTAGTTAACTTATATTCATCAGGAACTAAATAATTGTTAATTACTGGAATCTCATTTACATCTTCCTGTGTAAAAAAATGACAAAAAATAGTCATTAAATAAGGAACACATTTCCAGTTCATTATCCGTCAGCTGTCCATTCCCAGATTTCAGAGGTCCTACTTTTTCCTTCACCTTCGTCCTGGATGGAAATAAATGGTATAAAATACCGACACAATGGCAACAAGTTATACGTGGGCGAAACATCAAGGGACCTCCAAACACGTATTTCAGAACACCAATACGAAAGCAGGTCTGACGACACAAGGAATGCCTGCGTCCAACACCGTAATTCACACAACCACTTGATAAACTACAGAAACTCAAGACTTATTGCCACAGAAGACAACACTCAATACCGAAGAATCCTGGAATAAGAACATAAGAACATAAGAATGTAGGAACACTGCAGAAGGCCTACTGGCCCATACGAGGCAGGTCCTTATCAAAACGACATCTACCTAAAGCTACTCAAGAAATAACTCCCGTACCCATTGACACCAATCAAACCCAGCCCCTCCCACTCATATATTTGCAACTAAAGTTACATTTCATAAAGTGTGACATTAGTTGCACTTTTGTCCTTGTGTTTTTCTTAAGAACATAAGAAAGGAGGAACACTGCAGCAGGCCTGTTGGCCCATACTAGGCAGGTCCTTTACAATGCATCCCACTAACAAACATTTGACCAACCCAATTTTCAATGCTACCCAAGAAATAAGCTCTGATGTTCAAGTCCCACTCAAATCCAACCCCTCCCACTCATGTATTTATCCAACCTAAATTTGAAACTACCCAAAGTCCTAGCCACAATAACCCAACTAGGTAGTCTGTTCCACTCATCTACTACCCTATTTCCAAACCAATACTTTCCTATGTCCTTTCTAAATCTAAACTTATCTAATTTAAATCCATTACTGCGGGTTCTCTCTTGGAGAGATATCCTCAAGACCTTGTTAATATCCCCTTTATTAATACATAGGAACATAAGAAAGGAGGAAAACACTGCATCAGGCTTGTTGGCCCATACTAGGCAGGTCTTTTGCAATTCATCCCACTAACAAACATTTGACCAACCCAATACCTATCTTCCACTTATACACTTCGATCAGGTCTCCCCTCATTCTTCGTCTAACAAATGAATGTAACTTAAGAGTCTTCAATATTTCTTCATAAGGAAGATTTCTAATGCTATGTATTAATTTAGTCATCCTACGCTGAATGTCTTCTAACGAATTTATGTCCATTCTGTAATATAGAGACCAGAATTGAGCTGCATAATCTAGGTGAGGCCTTACTAATGATGTATAAAGCTGCAGCATGACCTCTGGACTTCTGTTGCTTACACTTCTTGATATAAATCCCAGTAATCTATTTAAATCCCATTTAATCTATTTAAATCTATTTAAATCCCACTTTTCACACAAACCTTTCTTTTTAGCTAAAATACATGGATTTTCACTCTTGAAATATATATTGACTCAATACTACACTAAAATATCATATTTAAGTTACTTTCAGCATAAAATTCAATTCCATCAGCAATTCTGATAAAAAAATTTGAAAATCCATGAATTTTAGCTAAAATATCAGGTTTGTCTGAAAAGTGTTCTAAATGCTAAAAATCGTCGAAATATGCAGTAAAACATCATTTTACCATATTTTTCGATTTTTTCAATGCTTCAGCTATTTCATATATTTCAAGCATTTCATATATTTCATATATTTTTTAAAAATACCAAAAGCATTGAAAAAATCGAAAAATATGGTAAAATGATGTTTTACTGCATATTTCGACGATTTTTAGCATTTAGAACACTTTTCAGACAAACCTGATATTTTAGCTAAAATTCATGGATTTTCAAACTTTTTTATCAGAATTGCTGATGGAATTGAATTTTATGCTGAAAGTAACTTAAATATGACATTTTAGTGTAGTATTGAGTCAATATATATTTCAAGTGTGAAAATCCATGTATTTTAGCTAAAAAGAAAGGTTTGTGTGAAAGTGCTCAAAATCCTCCAAATCGTCGAAATATGCAGTAAAACATCATTTTACCATATTTTTCGATTTTTTCAATGCTTTTGGTATTTTTAAAATATATATGAAATATATGAAATGCTTGATATATATGAAATAGCTGAAGCATTGAAAAAATCGAAAAATATGGTAAAATGATGTTTTACTGCATATTTCGACGATTTATAGCATTTAGAACACTTTTCAGACAAACCTGATATTTTAGCTAAAATTCATGGATTTTCAAACTTCTTTATCAGAATTGCTAGAAGTGCTCTAAATGCTCGAAATCGTCGAAATATGCGGCAAAACATCATTTTACCATATTTTTCGATTTTTTCAATGCTTTTGATATTTTTAAAAAAGATATGAAATATATGAAATACAATGAAGCATTGAAAAAAATCGAAAAATATGGTAAAATGATGTTTTACTGCATATTTCGACGATTTATAGCATTTAGAACACTTTTCAGACAAACCTGATATTTTAGCTAAAATTCATGGATTTTCAAACTTCTTTATCAGAATTGCTAGAAGTGCTCTAAATGCTCGAAATCGTCGAAATATGCAGCAAAACATCATTTTACCATATTTTTCGTTTTTTTCAATGCTTCACGTATTTTTAAAAATAGCAAAAGCATTGAAAAAATCGAAAAATATGGTAAAATGATGTTTTACTGCATATTTCGACGATTTATAGCATTTAGAACACTTTCCAGACAAACCTGATATTTTAGCTAAAATTCATGGATTTTCAAACTTCTTTATCAGAATTGCTAGAAGTGCTCTAAATGCTCGAAATCGCCGAAATATGCGGCAAAACATCATTTTACCATATTTTTCGATTTTTTCAATGCTTCAGCTATTTCATATATATCAAGCATTTCATATATTTCATATATATTTTAAAAATACCAAAAGCATTGAAAAAATCGAAAAATATGGTTTTACTGCATATTTCGACGATTTGGAGGATTTTGAGCACTTTTCACACAAACCTTTCTTTTTAGCTAAAATACATGGATTTTCACACTTGAAATATATATTGACTCAATACTACACTAAAATGTCATATTTAAGTTACTTTCAGCATAAAATTCAATTCCATCAGCAATTCTGATAAAAAAGTTTGAAAATCCATGAATTTTAGCTAAAATATCAGGTTTGTCTGAAAAGTGTTCTAAATGCTAAAAATCGTCGAAATATGCAGTAAAACATCATTTTACCATATTTTTCGATTTTTTCAATGCTTTTGGTATTTTTAAAAAATATATGAAATATATGAAATGCTTGAAATATATGAAATAGCTGAAGCATTGAAAAAATCGAAAAATATGGTAAAATGATGTTTTACTGCATATTTCGACGATTTTTAGCATTTAGAACACTTTTCAGACAAACCTGATATTTTAGCTAAAATTCATGGATTTTCAAACTTTTTTATCAGAATTGCTGATGGAATTGAATTTTATGCTGAAAGTAACTTAAATATGAAAATCCATGTATTTTAGCTAAAAAGAAAGGTTTGTGTGAAAAGTGCTCAAAATCCTCCAAATCGTCGAAATATGCAGTAAAACATCATTTTACCATATTTTTCGATTTTTTCAATGCTTTTGGTATTTTTAAAAAATATATGAAATATATGAAATGCTTGAAATATATGAAATAGCTGAAGCATTGAAAAAATCGAAAAATATGGTAAAATGATGTTTTACTGCATATTTCGACGATTTTTAGCATTTAGAACACTTTTCAGACAAACCTGATATTTTAGCTAAAATTCATGGATTTTCAAACTTTTTTATCAGAATTGCTAGAAGTGCTCTAAATGCTCGAAATCGTCGAAATATGCAGCAAAACATCATTTTACCATATTTTTCGATTTTTTCAATGCTTCAGCTATTTCATATATTTCAAGCATTTCATATATTTCATATATTTTTTAAAAATACCAAAAGCATTGAAAAAATCGAAAAATATGGTAAAATGATGTTTTACTGCATATTTCGACGATTTTTAGCATTTAGAACACTTTTCAGACGAAACTAATATTTTAGCTAAAATTCATGGATTTTCAAACTTTTTTATCAGAATTGCTGATGGAATTGAATTTTATGCTGAAAGTAACTTAAATATGAAAATCCATGTATTTTAGCTAAAAAGAAAGGTTTCTGTGAAAAGTGCTCAAAATCCTCCAAATCGTCGAAATAGGCAGTAAAACATCATTTTAACCATATTTTCGGTTTTTTCAATGCTTCATTTTATTTCGTATATTTCAGGCATGTCATATATTTCATATGTTTTTTTAAAAATACCAAAAGCATTGAAAAAATCGAAAAATATGGTAAAATGATGTTTTACTGCATATTTCAACGATTTGGAGGATTTTGAGCACTTTTCACACAAATCTTTCTTTTTAGCTAAAATACATGGATTTTCACACTTGAAATATATATTGACTCAATACTACACTAAAATGTCATATTTAAGTTACTTTCAGCGTAAAATTCAATTCCATCAGCAATTCTGATAAAAAAAATTGAAAATCCATGAATTTTAGCTAAAATATCAGGTTTGTCTGAAAAGTGTTTAGAGGTGACCTGCTCAGACGTGACCTGTACTTAGCTCAGACGTGACCTGTACTTAGATCCAGAGGAAACCTGTACTTAGCTCAGAGGTGACCTGTATTTAGCTCAGTGATGACTTACATATGCACATCAGAGCTTATTTCTTATGTAGCATTGAAAATTGGGTTGGGCAAATGTTTTGTTATTGGGATGAATTGTAAAGGACCTGCCTAGTATAGGCCAACAGGCCTCCTGCACTGTTCTTCCTTTTCTTATGTTCTTAGTATGGGCCAACAGGCCTACTGCAGTGTTCCACCTCAAGTTCTCATGTTTCTCTTTTGTGGTTTTGCTATAGTATATTTTTTCTTTTTTTATTACAGATCTCTTTTAAATGATCTTAGTGCTGTATCATCATTGAAGCTAAAAACACTGTGTAGTTTTGAAAATTTGTTAGATAAATACAAGAGTGTGAGTTAGACCTGAATAGCTTGCGATTGTAGGTCAGATTCTGTGCTCCTTGTTTTAGTGGATATGAGCTGTAACTGACTAAGTAGAGTCAATGGCATTAGACAGAAAGTGACTAGGTCTTCCTCTCGTGGGCCACTAGGCCTGCTACAATGCTCTACTAATAATGTTAGATTTATTGGCAAAATACTTGGAAAATTCAAGACGTCATTAATGAGACTCTTATTGAGAAAATCTTGTCACTAAAAGCTTTGTGTCGGTTATCAATATTAATGAATACAAACTGACATCATGCTTTGATACATTTGATCATTGTTTCTGTATTCATATCGAGAATGATGAAGTATCAATCAAGAATCCATAAATATTGTGAATTGTGTTTGTGCCACATCTCGAAGACTTTCTGCCAAAGTAGAAGATTTTTGGAAAACGTTAACAGAAGTGCAATTGTTTTCTGCAAATATAACTTTCTTGAGAGTATTTCTAATTAGTACATATCTTGCAAGGCAAATTTCATAATCTTCCATAGCATTTAGCTTTATCTTCGACATTCAAATGATGCTCTTCTTCTCGTCCAAGACAACGAACCTCTGAAATTGACTATCCATCTTGAAGAACTTGGGAACGACCGATTGAAACAAAGGCAAGAAATTCCTATGAGCCTTCAGTAACAGTTCTTCGTTTATAAGCACATTCACCTAATACTTATCATCACCTGACAGTTACTTCAAAAGGCACCTGACTTAACAGAAGAAAATAAAGACTAGCATTCGTTCCTTTAATGAACATAAGAACATAAGAACATCAGAACATAAGAAAGGAGGAACACTGCAGCAGGTCTGTTGGCCCATACTAGGCAGGTCCTTTACAATTCATCCCACTAACAAACATTTGACCTACCCAATTTTCAATGCTACCCAAGAAATAAGCTCTGATGTGCAAGTCCCACTCAAATCCAACCCATCCCACTCATGTATTTATCCAACCTAAATTTGAAACTACCCAAAGTCCTAGCCTCAATAACCCAACTAGGTAGACTGTTCCACTCATCTACTACCCTATTTCCATAAGAACATAAGAACATAAGAAAGGAGGATCACTGCAGCAGGCCTGTTGGGTCATACTCGGCAGGTCCTTTACAATCCATCCCACTAACAAAGCATTTGCCAAATCCAATTTTCAATGCTCCCTAAAAAATAAGGTCTGATATCTCTATCCACTCATTTGCAAGAGCCACTCAAATACAAGAGGTGTTTTCTGTACTAAGATGCCATTGTGTTGCAGTGTCTGGTATACAATACTGAGAGGTTGGTAAGTAAGACTCACAGGCAACAGTTAGGCAACTTTATTCCGAAACGTATCGCCTTCACAGTAGGCTTCTTCAGTCGAATACAGAAAGTAGGCAGGAACAGAAAAGTTCCTAAGTAATGTAGGACAGAAAGGTACCTAAGTAATGTAGCGACAGAAAGGTACCTAAGTAATGTAGCGACAGAAAGGTACCTAAGTAATGTAGCGAAAGAAAAGGACCTAAGTAATGTAGCGACAGGAAGGTACCTAAGTAATGTAGCGACAGAAAGGTACCTAAGTAATGTAGCAACAGAAAGGTACCTAAGTAATGTAGCGACAGAATGGTACCTAAGTAATGTAGCGACAGAAAGGTACCTAAGTAATGTAGCGACAGAAAAGTACCTAAGTAATGTAGCGACAGAAAGGTACCTAAGTAATATAGCGACAGAAAGGTATCTAAGTAATGCAGCGACAGAAAAGTACCTAAGTAATGTAGCGACAGAAAGGTACCTAAGTAATGTAGCGACAGAAAGGTACCTAAGTAATGTAGGGACAGAAAGGTACCTAAGTAATGTAGCGACAGAAAGGTACCTAAGTAATGTAGCGACAGAAAGGTACCTAAGTAATGTAGCGACAGGAAGGTACCTAAGTAATGTAGCGACAGAAAGGTACCTAAGTAATGTAGCAACAGAAAGGTACCTAAGTAATGTAGCGACAGAATGGTACCTAAGTAATGTAGCGACAGAAAGGTACCTAAGTAATGTAGCGACAGAAAGGTACCTAAGTAATATAGCGACAGAAAAGTACCTAAGTAATGTAGCGACAGAAAAGTACCTAAGTAATGTAGCGACAGAAAAGTACCTATGTAATGTAGCGACAGAAAAGTACCTAAGTAATGTAGCGACAGAAAAGTACCTAAGTTTATGTAGCGACAGAAAAGTACCTAAGTAATGTAGCGACAGAAAGGTACCTAAGTAATGTAGCGACAGAAAGGTACCTAAGTAATGTAGCGACAGAAAGGTACCTAAGTAATGTAGCGACAGAAAGGTACCTAATTAATGTAGCCACGGAAAGGTACCTAATTAATGTAGCCACAGAAAGGTACCTAATTAATGTAGCCACGGAAAGGTACCTAATTAATGTAGCCACGGAAAGGTACCTAATTAATGTAGCGACAGAAAGGTTCTTAATTAATGTAGCGACTGAAAGGTACGTAATTAATGTAGCTACAGACAGGTACCTAATTAAGGAAGTGACAGAAAGGTACCTAATTTATGAAGCCACGGAAAGGTACCTAATTAATGTAGCCACAGAAAGGTACCTAATTAATGTAGCCACGGAAAGGTACCTAATTAATGTAGTCACAGAAAGGTACCTAATTAATGTAGCGACAGAAAGGTTCTTTTAATTAATGTAGCGACTGAAAGGTACCTAATTAATGTAGCGACAGAAAGGTACCTAATTAATGTAGTGACAGAAAGGTACCTAATTAATGTTGCGACAGAAAGGTACCTAATTAATGTAGCTACAGAAAGGTACCTAATTAATGTGGTGACAGAATGGTACCTAATTAACGTAACGACAGAAAGGTACCTAGTTAATGTAGCGACAGAAAGGTACCTAATTAATGTAGTTACAGAAAGGTACCTAATTAATGTTGCGACAGAAAGGTACCTAATTAATGTAGCGACAGAAAGGTAACTAATTAATGTAGCGACGGAAAGGAAACTAATTAATGTAGCGGCAGAAAGGCACCTAATTAATGTAGCGACAGAAAAGTACCTAATTAATGTAGCAACAGAAAGGTACCTAATTAATATAGCGACAGAAAGGTAACTAATTAAAGTAGTGACAGAAAGGTACCTAATTATTGTAGTGACAGAAAGGTACCTAATTATTGTAGTGACAGAAAGGTGCCTAATTAATGTAGCGACAGATAGGTACCTAATTAATATAGCTACAGAAAGGTGCCTAATTAATGTAGTGACAGAATGGTGCCTAATTATGTAGCGACAGAATGGTACCTAATTAATGTAGCGACAGAAAGGTAACTAATTAATGTAGCGACAGAAAGGTAAGTAATTAATGTAGTGACAGCAAGGTATCTCATTAATGTTGCGATAAAATGTACCTAATTTAAGTAGCGACAAAAAGGTACCTAATTAATGTAGCGACAGAAAGGTACCTAATTAATGAAGCGACAGAAAGGTACCTAATTAATGTAGCGACAGAAAGGTAACTAATTAATGTAGTGACAGAAAGGTGCCTAATTAATGTAGCGACAGTAAGGTACCTAATTATTGTAGTGACAGAAAGATACCTAAATGATGTTGCGACAGAAAGGTACCTAATTAATGTAGTGACAGAAAGGTACCTAATTAATGTAGCGACAGAATGGTACCTAATTAATGTAGCGACAGAGAGGTACCTAATTAACGTAGCGACAGAAAGGTACCTAATTAATGTGAGAGAAAGTTACCTAATTAATGTAGTGAGAGAAAGGTACCTAATTAATGTAGCGACAGAAAGGTACCTAAGTAATGTAGCGACAGAAAGGTACCTAAGTAAGGTAGCGACAGAAAGGTACCTAAGTAATGTAGCGACAGAAAGGTACATAAGTAATGTAGCGACAGAAAGGTACCTAAGTATGTAGCGACAGGAAGGTACCTAAGTAATTTAGCGACAGAAAGGTACCTAAGTAATGTAGCGACAGAAAGGTACCTAAGTAATGTAGCGACAGAAAGGTAGCTAAGTAATGTAGCGACAGAAAGGTACCTAAGTAATGTAGCGACAGAAAGGTAACCTAAGTAATATAGCGACAGAAAGTACCTAAGTAATGTAGTGACAGAAAGGTACCTAAGTAAGGTAGCGACGGAAAGGTACCTAAGTAATGTAGCGACAGAAAGGTACCTAAGTAATGTAGCGACAGAAACGTACCTAAGTAATATAGCGACAGAAAAGTACCTAAGTAATGTAGCGACAGAAAGGTACCTAAGTAATGTAGTGACAGAAAGGTACCTAAGTAAGGTAGCGACAGAAAGGTACCTAAGTAATGTAGCGACAGAAAGGTACCTAAGTAATGTAGCGACAGAAAGGTACCTAAGTAATATAGCGACAGAAAAGTACCTAAGTAATGTAGCGACAGAAAAGTTCCTAAGTAATGTAGCGACAGAAAGGTACCTAAGTAATGTAGCGACAGAAAGGTACCTAAGTAATGTAGCGACAGAAAGGTACCTAAGTAATGTAGCGAAAGAAAAGGACCTAAGTAATGTAGCGACAGGAAGGTACCTAAGTAATGTAGCGACAGATAGGTACCTAAGTAATGTAGCAACAGAAAGGTACCTAAGTAATGTAGCGACAGAATGGTACCTAAGTAATGTAGCGACAGAAAGGTACCTAAGTAATGTAGCGACAGAAAAATACCTAAGTAATGTAGCGACAGAAAGGTACCTAAGTAATATAGCGACAGAAAGGTATCTAAGTAATGAAGCGACAGAAAAGTACCTAAGTAATGTAGCGACAGAAAGGTACCTAAGTAATGTAGCGACAGAAAGGTACCTAAGCAATGTAGCGACAGAAAGGTACCTAAGTAATGTAGCGACAGAAAGGTACCTAATTATTGTAGTGACAGAAAGATACCTAAATGATGTTGCGACAGAAAGGTGCCTAATTAATGTAGTGACAGAAAGGTACCTAATTAATGTAGCGACAGAATGGTACCTAATTAATGTAGCGACAGAGAGGTACCTAATTAATGTAGCGACAGAAAGGTACTTAATTAATGTGAGAGAAAGTTACCTAATTAATGTAGTGAGAGAAAGGTACCTAATTAATGTAGCGATAGAGAGGTACCTAATTAATGTAGCTACAGAATGGTACCTAATTAATGTAGCGACAGAATGGTACCTAATTTATGTAGCAATAGAAAGGTAACTAATTAATGTAGCGACAGAATGGTACCTAATTAATGTAGCGACAGAATGGTATCTAATTAATGTAGCGACAGAAAGATACCTAATTGATGTAGTGACAGAAAGGTACCTAATTAATGTAGCGACAAAATGTACCTAATTAATGTAGCGACAAAAAGGTACCTAATTAATGTAGCGACAGAAAGATGCCTAAATGATGTAGTGACTGAGAGGTAACTAATTAATGTACGACAGAAAGGTAACTAATTTAATGTAGCGACAGAAAGGTACCTAAGTAATGTAGCGACAGGAAGGTACCTAAGTAATGTAGCGACAGAAAGGTACCTAAGTAATGTAGCGACAGAAAGGTACCTAAGTAATGTAGCGACAGAAAGGTACCTAAGTAATGTAGCGACAGATAAAGGTACCTAAGTAGAATGTAGCGAAAGAAAAGGACCTAAGTAATGTAGCGACAGGAAGGTACCTAAGTAATGTAGCGACAGATAGGTACCTAAGTAATGTAGCAACAGAAAGGTACCTAAGTAATGTAGCGACAGAATGGTACCTAAGTAATGTAGCGACAGAAAGGTACCTAAGTAAGTAGCGACAGAAAAGTACCTAAGTAATGTAGCGACAGAAAGGTACCTAAGTAATATAGTGACAGAAAGGTATCTAAGTAATGCAGCGACAGAAAAGTACCTAAGTAATGTAGCGACAGAAAGGTACCTAAGTAATGTAGCGACAGAAAGGTACCTAAGTAATGTAGGGACAGAAAGGTACCTAAGTAATGTAGCGACAGAAAGGTACCTAAGTAATGTAGCGACAGAAAGGTACCTAAGTAATGTAGCGACAGGAAGGTACCTAAGTAATGTAGCGACAGAAAGGTACCTAAGTAATGTAGCAACAGAAAGGTACCTAAGTAATGTAGCGACAGAATGGTACCTAAGTAATGTAGCGACAGAAAGGTACCTAAGTAATGTAGCGACAGAAAGGTACCTAAGTAATATAGCGACAGAAAAGTACCTAAGTAATGTAGCGACAGAAAAGTACCTAAGTAATGTAGCGACAGAAAAGTACCTATGTAATGTAGCGACAGAAAAGTACCTAAGTAATGTAGCGACAGAAAAGTACCTAAGTTTATGTAGCGACAGAAAAGTACCTAAGTAATGTAGCGACAGAAAGGTACCTAAGTAATGTAGCGACAGAAAGGTACCTAAAGTAATGTAGCGAAAGAAAGGTACCTAAGTAATGTAGCGACAGAAAGGTACCTAATTAATGTAGCCACGGAAAGGTACCTAATTAATGTAGCCACAGAAAGGTACCTAATTAATGTAGCCACGGAAAGGTACCTAATTAATGTAGCCACGGAAAGGTACCTAATTAATGTAGCGACAGAAAGGTTCTTAATTAATGTAGCGACTGAAAGGTACGTAATTAATGTAGCTACAGACAGGTACCTAATTAATGTAGTGACAGAAAGGTACCTAATTAATGTTGCGACAGAAAGGTACCTAATTAATGTAGCCACGGAAAGGTACCTAATTAATATAGTCACAGAAAGGTACCTAATTAATGTAGCGACAGAAAGGTTCTTAATTAATGTAGCGACTGAAAGGTACCTAATTAATGTAGCGACAGAAAGGTACCTAATTAATGTAGTGACAGAAAGGTACCTAATTAATGTTGCGACAGAAAGGTACCTAATTAATGTAGCTACAGAAAGGTACCTAATTAATGTGGTGACAGAATGGTACCTAATTAACGTAACGACAGAAAGGTACCTAGTTAATGTAGCGACAGAAAGGTACCTAATTAATGTAGTTACAGAAAGGTACCTAATTAATGTTTCGACAGAAAGGTACCTAATTAATGTAGCGACAGAAAGGTAACTAATTAATGTAGTGACGGAAAGGAAACTAATTAATGTAGCGGCAGAAAGGCACCTAATTAATGTAGCGACAGAAAAGTACCTAATTAATGTAGCAACAGAAAGGTACCTAATTAATATAGCGACAGAAAGGTAACTAATTAAAGTAGTGACAGAAAGGTACCTAATTATTGTAGTGACAGAAAGGTACCTAATTATTGTAGTGACAGAAAGGTGCCTAATTAATGTAGCGACAGATAGGTACCTAATTAATATAGCTACAGAATGGTGCCTAATTAATGTAGTGACAGAATGGTGCCTAATTAATGTAGCGACAGAATGGTACCTAATTAATGTAGCGACAGAAAGGTAACTAATTAATGTAGCGACAGAAAGGTAAGTAATTAATGTAGCAACAGCAAGGTATCTCATTAATGTTGCGATAAAATGTACCTAATTTAAGTAGCGACAAAAAGGTACCTAATTAATGTAGCGACAGAAAGGTACCTAATTAATGAAGCGACAGAAAGGTACCTAATTAATGTAGCGACAGAAAGGTAACTAATTAATGTAGTGACAGAAAGGTGCCTAATTAATGTAGCGACAGTAAGGTACCTAATTATTGTAGTGACAGAAAGATACCTAAATGATGTTGCGACAGAAAGGTACCTAATTAATGTAGTGACAGAAAGGTACCTAATTAATGTAGCGACAGAATGGTACCTAATTAATGTAGCGACAGAGTAGGTAACCTAATTAACGTAGCGACAGAAAGGTACCTAATTAATGTGGAGAAAGTTACCTAATTAATGTAGTGAGAGAAAGGTACCTAATTAATGTAGCGACAGAAAGGTACCTAAGTAATGTAGCGACAGAATGGTACCTAAGTAAGGTAGCGACAGAAAGGTACCTAAGTAATGTAGCGACAGAAAGGTACATAAGTAATGTAGCGACAGAAAGGTACCTAAGTAATGTAGCGACAGGAAGGTACCTAAGTAATGTAGCGACAGAAAGGTACCTAAGTAATGTAGCGACAGAAAGGTACCTAAGTAATGTAGCGACAGAAAGGTACCTAAGTAATGTAGCGACAGAAAGGTACCTAAGTAATGTAGCGACAGAAAGGTACCTAAGTAATATAGCGACAGAAAAGTACCTAAGTAATGTAGTGACAGAAAGGTACCTAAGTAAGGTAGCGACAGAAAGGTACCTAAGTAATGTAGCGACAGAAAGGTACCTAAGTAATGTAGCGACAGAAAACGTACCTAAGTAATATAGCGACAGAAAAGTACCTAAGTAATGTAGCGACAGAAAGGTACCTAAGTAATGTAGTGACAGAAAGGTACCTAAGTAAGGTAGCGACAGAAAGGTACCTAAGTAATGTAGCGACAGAAAGGTACCTAAGTAATGTAGCGACAGAAAGGTACCTAAGTAATTATAGCGACAGAAAAGTACCTAAGTAATGTAGCGACAGAAAAGTTCCTAAGTAATGTAGCGACAGAAAGGTACCTAAGTAATGTAGCGACAGAAAGGTACCTAAGTAATGTAGCGACAGAAAGGTACCTAAGTAATGTAGCGAAAGAAAAGGACCTAAGTATGTAGCGACAGAAGGTACCTAAGTAATGTATCGACAGATAGGTACCTAAGTAATGTAGCAACAGAAAGGTACCTAAGTAATGTAGCGACAGAATGGTACCTAAGTAAATGTAGCGACAGAAAGGTACCTAAGTAATGTAGCGACAGAAAAATACCTAAGTAATGTAGCGACAGAAAGGTACCTAAGTAATATAGCGACAGAAAGGTATCTAAGTAATGAAGCGACAGAAAGTACCTAAGTAATGTAGCGACAGAAAGGTACCTAAGTAATGTAGCGACAGAAAGGTACCTAAGCAATGTAGCGACAGAAAGGTACCTAAGTAATGTAGCGACAGAAGGTACCTAATTATTGTAGCGACAGAAAGATACCTAAATGATGAGTTGCGACAGAAAGGGCCTAATTAATGTAGGGACAGAAAGGTACCTAATTAATGTAGCGACGAAATGGTACCTAATTAATGTAGCGACAGAGAGGTACCTAATTAATGTAGCGACAGAAAGGTACTTAATTAATGTGAGAGAAAGTTACCTAATTATGTAGTGAGAGAAAGGTACCTAATTAATGTACGATAGAGATGGTACCTAATTAATGTAGCTACAGAATGGTAACTAATTAATGTAGCGACAGAATGGTACCTAATTTATGTAGCAATAGAAAGGTAACTAATTAATGTAGCGACAGAATGGTACCTAATTAATGTAGCGACAGAATGGTATCTAATTAATGTAGCGACAGAAAGATACCTAATTGATGTAGTGCAGAAGGTACCTAATTAATGTAGCGACAAAATGTACTAATTAATGTAGCGACAAAAGGGTACCTAATTAATGTAGCGACAGAAAGATGCCTAAATTGATGTAGGACTGAGAGGTAACTAATTTAATGTAGCGACAGAAAGGTAACTAATTAATGTAGCGACAGAAAGGTACCTAAGTAATGTAGCGACAGGAAGGTACCTAAGTAATGTAGCGACAGAAAGGTACCTAAGTAATGTAGCGACAGAAAGGTACCTAAGTAATGTAGCGACAGAAAGGTACCTAAAGTAATGTAGCGACAGAAAGGTACCTAAGTAATGTAGCGACAGAAAGGTACCTAAGTAATGTAGCGAAAGAAAAGGACCTAAGTAATGTAGCGACAGGAAGGTACCTAAGTAATGTAGCGACAGATAGGTACCTAAGTAATGTAGCGACAGAAAGGTACCTAAGTAATGTAGCAACAGAAAGGTACCTAAGTAATGTAGCGACAGAATGGTACCTAAGTAATGTAGCGACAGAAAGGTACCTAAGTAATGTAGCGACAGAAAGGTACATAAGTAATATAGCGACAGAAAGTACCTAAGTAATGTAGCGACAGAAAGTACCTAAGTAATGTAGCGACGGAAAGGTACCTAAAATGTAGCGACAGAAAGGTACCTAAGTAATGTAGCGACAGAAAGGTACCTAAGTAATGTAGCGACAGAAATGATACCTAAGTAGGTAGCGACAGAAAGGTACCTAAGTAATGTAGCGACAGAAAGGTACCTAAGAAATGTAGCGACAGAAAGGTACTTAAGTAATGTAGCGACAGAAAGGTACCTAAGTAATGTAGCGACAGAAAGGTACCTAAGTAATGTAGCGACAGAAAGGTACCTAAGTAATGTAGCGACAGAAAGGTACCTAAGTAATGTAGCGACAGAATGGTACCTAAGTAAGGTAGCGACAGAAAGGTACGTAAGTAATGTAGCGACAGAAAGGTACCTAAGTAATGTAGCGACAGAAAGGTACCTAAGTAATGTAGCGACAGAAAGGTACCTAAGTAAGGTAGCGACAGAAAGGTACCTAAGTAATGTAGCGATAGAAAGGTACCTAAGTAATGTAGCGACAGAAAGGTACCTAAGTAATGTAGCGACAGGAAGGTACCTAAGTAATGTAGCGACAGAAAGGTACCTAAGTAATGTAGCGACAGAAAGGTACCTAAGTAATGTAGGGACTGAAAGGTACCTAAGTAATGTAGCGACCAGAAAGGTACCTAAGTAATATAGCGACAGAAAAGTACCTAAGTAATGTAGCGACAGAAAAGTACCTAAGTAATGTAGCAACAGAAAGGTACCTAAGTAATGTAGCGACAGAATGGTTACCTAAGTAATGTAGCGACAGAAAGGTACCTAAGTATGTAGCGACAGAAAGGTACCTAAGTAATATAGCGACAGAAAAGTACCTAAGTAATTAGCGACAGAAAAGTACCTAAGTAATGTAGCGACGGAAAGGTACCTAAGTAATGTAGCGACAGAAAGGTACCTAAGTAATGTAGCGCAGAAGGTACCTAAGTAATGTAGCGCAGAATGATACCTAAGTAAGGTAGCGACAGAAAGGTACCTAAGTAATGTAGCGACAGAAAAGGTACCTAAGTAATGTAGCGACAGAAAGGTACCTAAGTAATGTAGCGACAGAAAGGTACCTAAGAATGTAGCGACAGAAAGGTACCTAAGTAATGTAGCGACAGAAAGGTACCTAAGTAATGTAGCAACAGAAAGGTACCTAAGTAATGTAGCGACAGAATGGTACCTAAGTAATGTAGCGACAGAAAGGTACCTAAGTAATGTAGCGACAGAAAGTACCTAAGTAATTAGCGACAGAAAAGTACCTAAGTAATGTAGCGACAGAAAAGTACCTAAGTAATGTAGCGACGGAAAGGTACCTAAGTAATGTAGCGACAGAAAGGTACCTAAGTAATGTAGCGACAGAAAGGTACCTAAGTAATGTAGCAACAGAAAGGTACCTAAGTAATGTAGCGACAGAATGGTACCTAAGTAAGTATGTTTCAATCGGTCGTTCCCAAGTTCTTCAAGATGGATAGTCAATTTCAGAGGTTCGTTGTCTTGGACGAGAAGAAGAGCATCATTCGAATGTCGAAGAAAAAGCTAAATGCTATGGAAGATTATGAAATTTGCCTTGCAAGAATGTACTAATTAGAAATACTCTCAAGAAAGTTATATTTGCAGAAAACAATTGCACTTCTGTTAACGTTTTCCAAAAATCTTCTACTTTGGCAGAAAGTCTTCGAGATGTGGCACAAAACACAATTCACAATATTTATGGATTCTTGATTGATACTTCATCATTCTCGATATGAAATACAGAAACAATGATCAAATGTATCAAAGCATGATGTCAGTTTGTATTCATTAATATTGATAACCGACACAAAGCTTTTAGTGACAAGATTTTCTCAATAAAGAGTCTCATTAATGACGTCTTTGAATTTTCCAAGTATTTCGCCAATAAATCTAATATTATTAGTAGAGCATTGTAGCAGGCCTAGTGGCCAACGAGAGGAAGACCTAGTCACTTTCTGTCTAATGCCATTGACTCTACTTAGTCAGTTACAGCTCATATCCACTAAAACAAGGAGCACAGAATCTGACTACAATCGCAAGTTATTCAGGTCTAACTCACACTCTTGTATTTATCTAACAAATTTTCAAAACTACACACGTGTTTTAGCTTCAATGATGATACAGCACTTAGATCATTTAAAAGAGATCTGTAAAAAAAAAAAAAGAAAAAATATACTATAGCAAAACCACAAAAGAGAAACATGAGAACTTGAGGTGGAACACTGCAGTAGGCCTGTTGGCCCATACTAAGAACATAAGAAAGGAAGAACAGTGCAGGAGGCCTGTTGGCCTATACTAGGCAGGTCCTTTACAATTCATCCCAATAATAAAACATTTGCCCAACCCATTTTCAAAGCTACATAAGAAATAAGCTCTGATGTGCATATGTAATTCATCACTGAGCTAAATACAGGTCACCTCTGAGCTAAGTACAGGTTTCCTCTGGATCTAAGTACAGGTCACGTCTGAGCTAAGTACAGGTCACGTCTGAGCAGGTCACCTCTAAGCAAAGTACAGGTCACTTCTGAGTTAAAAACAGGTCTCATCTCAAAGTTAAGTACAGGTCGAATCTGTGCTAAGTACAGGTCGCATCTGTGGTAAATACAGGTCCATCATCTAGAATAGAATCAAATCAATCTTGAATATGCACGACTTTCACAATCTATTTCACTAACAAATTATTTGCCAAATATTATTTTCAATGCTTCTCAAGAAAAAGCTTGGATAATTCTATTTACTCGTGTTTAAGAAACGATCAAATCCAATGCCTCTCCCTAATGTATTTATCCAACCTAAATTTTAAACTACCCAAGGTTTTAGCGTCAACAACTCTACTATGTAGACCTTTTTTTTCCATCAATTTCCCTATTACAAACCTAGCTACAGCATTTTATGTATGTTTGTAAGAATACAGACAATATGCAAAGTAAAAGAACACATTTGCAACTAAAGTTACATTTCATAAAGTGTGACATTAGTTGCACTTTTGTCCTTGTGTTTTTCATAAGAACATAAGAAAGGAGGAACACTGCAACAGGCCTGTTGGCCCATACTAGGCAGGTCCTTTACAATTCATCCCACTAACAAACATTTGACCAACCCAATTTTCAATGCTACCCAAGAAATAAGCTCTGATGTTCAAGTCCCACTCAAATCCAACCCCTCCCACTCATGTATATATCCAACCTAAATTTGAAACTAACCAAAGTCCTAGCCTAAGATGCCATTGTGTTGCAGTGTCTGGTATACAATACTGAGAGGGTTGGTAGGTAAGACTCACAGGCAACAGTTAGGCAACTTTATTACGAAACGTATCGCCTTCACAGTAGGCTTCTTCAGTCGAATACAGAAAGTAGGCAGGAACAGTAGAGATATGAAGACGATGTAATCAGTCCATCACCTTGATGTCATAGATTTGAGATTGGAGAAGTTCAGTTCCTAGTCAGGAATAAATTTAAAGGTGTAAATACATGGATGATTCACTTATTTTATGAATGAGATTAAGACACATGTGCAACATCTGGGTATCTTTATTGTAGACGTTTCGCCATCCAGTGGCTTTATCAATACAAATTCTAGGACATAAGTCGTGAATGTCCTCAGAATTAAGATTCCATGATGTTGCAGTGTCTGACAAGTTGTGTACGAATGGTATATAATACCGACAAGATGAGATTAAGAAAAATGTGAAACTTCTGGGTTTTTTTGCCCTAGAATTTGTATTGTTTTAAACCCACTGGATGGCAAAAAGTTACAAAAAATTACCCAGATTTTGCCCCCAGTGTTTAATTTCATTTTTGTCGGTATTATTTACCATTCTTTACCCCAACTTTTCGGGACACTGCAAAATCATGGAATTTTTAAATTCTGAGGAAATTCACGAAAAATGGGCCCAGAATTTGTATTGATTTAAAACCACTTTGGGTGGCCCAAACGTTAAATTTAAAAATACCCAAAAATGTTGCACATGTGTCTTAATTTTCATCTTGGGCGGTATTATATTTCCCTTCGTACAATATTTTTGAAAAATCCTGTGGAGTTTGGTTTTTGATACTTTGGATTTCCTTCATCTGAAGCGGGCAGAATAGAAAAAACTTTTTGAACATTTAAAAAAAAAGGGAAAAACTGCAGCCCGGCCCCCAATGGTTCTTTTGGGAAAGGTCCTTTTCTCCCAATGAAAAAAAACCCCAAAAACCCCCAACCCTAGTCAGGTATTCGTTTGTAAATTGAATTGTGCCCTTTGAGAAATTTTTTTTTCACTCTAGTTTTTTTATGGGGAAAACATTTGGGGGCATCAAAATTTTTGGGTTGGGTTTAAAATTTTTTGGTTAAAACCCGGTTGTATTTTTAAAATTTAACATGAATTTTCGGGGGAAACCCCGTTAACAAAATTTATTTTCTTGGGGAAAAATGAAAAAAGTTTTGGCATTTTCTTTCCTTTAATTTTTTGAAAAATGTGCTGATATCGAAAGAAAGGTCTCTGGTAATAGGGTAGTTTGGTTGGGTAATTGGGTACTTTTAGTTTGGTATAGGGTAATTTGGTTTGTTAATACTATAGTTTGTTAATACTATAGTTTGTTAATAAGAACATAAGAACATAAGAATGTAGGAACACTGCAGAAGGCCTACTGGCCATACGAGGCAGGTCCTTATCACAACGACATCTACCTAAAGCTACTCAAGAAATAACTCCGTACCCTTGACACCAATCAAAACCCAGCCCCTCCACTCATATATTTGTCAAGTCTCTTCTTAAAGCTACCAAGGTCCTAACCTCTATCACCCCACTGGGAAGACTGTTCCACGCATCTACAACTCTGTTAGATTAATGGGATTTAAATAGATTACTGGGATTTATATCTTGGTCTGAGAATGCAGATGAAGTTTAATGTGGATAAGTGTAAGGTACTTGCCCATGGTAATGAAAATAACCCTCGAAGCTATAATCTAGGTGAAGTAGAGCTTGGTCATACAGAATATGAAAAAGACTTGGGAGTCATGGTAAGCAGAAATCTAAAGCCAAGACAGCGTGCCTCAATGTGCGCAACCAGGCCAACAGATTACTTGGATTTATCTCAAGAAGTATAAGTAACAGAAGTCCAAAAGTTATTTTACAGCTCTATACATCACTAGTGAGGCCTCATTTAGATTATGCTGCTCAGTTTTGGTCCCCTTACTACAGGATGGACATAGACTCATTAGAGAACATACAGGAAGAATGACTAAAATGATTTACTGTGTAAGGAACCTCCCGTATGAAGATAGACTTAAAGCCTTAAATCTCCACTCTCTGGAGAGGCGTAGAATGAGGGGAGATATCATTGAAGTGTATAAGTGGATCGAGGCATAAACAAGGGAGACATTAATAAAGTACTGAGGGTGTCGAACAGGTAAGAACAGGAATAATGGATTTAAGTTGGATAAATTTAGATTTAGAAAGGACATAGGTAAGTACTGGTTTTCTAACAGAGTTGTTAGATGCGTGGAACAGTCTTCCCAGTGGGGTGATAGAGGTTAGGACCTTGGGTAGCTTTAAGAAGAGACTGGACAAGTATATGAGTGGGAGGGGCTGGGTTTGATTGGTGTCAAGGGGTACGGGAGTTGTTTCTTGAGTAGCTTTAGGTAGATGTCGTTTTGATAAGGACCTGCCTCGTATGGGCCAGTAGGCCTTCTGCAGTGTTCTACATTCTTATGTTCTTATGTTCTTAAGTGCAAGCAACAGAAGTCCAGAGGTCATGCTGCAGCTTTATACATCATTAGTAAGGCCTCACCTAGAATATGCAGCTCAATTCTGGTCTCTATATTACAGAATGGACATAAATTCGTTAGAAGACATTCAGCGTAGGATGACTAAATTAATACATAGCATTAGAAATCTTCCTTATGAAGAAATATTGAAGACTCTTAAGTTACATTCATTTGTTAGACGAAGAATGAGGGGAGACCTGATCAAAGTGTATAAGTGGAAGATAGGTATTGGGTTGGTCAAATGTTTGTTAGGGGATGAATTGTAAAAGACCTGCCTAGTATGGGCCAACAAGCCTGATGCAGTGTTCCTCCTTTCTTATGTTCCTATGTATTAATAAAGGGGATATTAACAAGGTCTTGAGGATATCTCTCCAAGAGAGAACCCGCAGTAATGGATTTAAATTAGATAAGTTTAGATTAGAAAGGACATAGGAAAGTATTGGTTTGGAAATAGGGTTGTAGATGAGTGGAACAGACTACCTAGTTGGGTTATTGAGGTGGATTTGGGTAGTTTAAAATTTAGGTTGGATAAATACATGAGTGGGAGGGGGGGGGGATTTGAGGGGTTTGAACATCAGAGTTTATTTTTGGGTAGCTTTAAAAAATTGGGTTTGGGTTAAAATTTTTGTTAGTGGGATAAATTTGAAAAGGCCCTGCCTTATGGGCCAACGGGCCCTTTGCGGTTTTCCCTCCTTTTTAGTTTTTATGAAAAACACGGGACAAAGTGCAACTAATGTACCTTTTGAAAGTATTTGTTGAAAATGTGTTCTTTTATTTTGATATTGTTGTTTCTTCAAACATACAAAAGATGCTGTTTGCTAGGCAATTTCAAGTCCCCAAAAAAAAAGGTCTGAAACCTTTTCCACTCATTTGCAAGAGACTCAAATACAAGGGTGTTTTCTGTTAAGAGCATTTTGTTGCAGTTTGGGGATTAAGTACTGAAGGTTGGTAGGTAAGACCACAGGAACGTTAGGGAACTTTATTCCGAAACGTATCGCCCTTTACAGTAGGCTTCTTTGTCGAATAAGAAATTAGGCAGGAACGTAGAGATATGGACGGGTGTAAAAGTCCATCACCCTTGATGTATAGATTTGAGATTGGAGAAGTTTAGTTCCATAAATAGGAATAAATTTAAAGGGGAAAAATGGATGTTTCCATTATTTTAGAATATCTGTGGAGATGGTTTAGTCTGGATTACACTTCATCGAAACGCAGAAAAAGAAAATACTTGGAAAATAAAAAAGAAGGAACCTGCGCAGGCCACTGGTTATGTGAGAAGGTCATGTTTCCCCCTGACCCAACCCCAAAAACCCAACGTAGTAGGTGTTTTTAAGAAATAAAAACATAAGAAGTAGGAACTGAGAAGGCTAGGCCTCGGGGCAGGTCCTTATCAAAACACTCTACCCCAAAAATATCAAAACAACTCCCCCACCCCCCCAACCCAAACACACCCGCCCCCCCCACTTAATTTTTCCGTTCTTCTTAAAGTACCAAGGTCCCAGCCCCTATCACCCCATGGGAAGAGTTCCCCGCATCTAAACTCTGAGAAAACAGTATTTTTCCTATGTCTTTCTAAATCTAAATTTATCAGTTTAAAATCCATTTTCCTGGTTCTTACCTGGTTCGACACCCTCAGTACTTTATTAATGTCTCCCTTGTTTAATGCCCGTCATCCACTTATACACTTCAATGATATCTCCCCTCATTTTTCCGCCTCTCCAGAGAGTGGAGATTTAAGGCTTTAAGCCTATCTTCATAACGGGAGGTTCCTTACACAGTAAATCATTTTAGTCATTCTTCTCTGTATGTTCTCTAATGAGTCTATGTCCATCCTGTAGTAAGGGGCCCAAAACTGAGCAGCATAATCTAAATGAGGCCTCACTAGTGATGTATAGAGCTGTAAAATAACTTTTGGACTTCTGTTACTTATACTTCTTGAGATAAAATCCAAGTAATTGTTGGCCTTGTTGCGCACACGAGGCACTGCTGTCTTGGCTTTAGATTTTCTGCTTACCATGACTCCCAAGTCTTTTTCACAATTCTGTATGAAAAATTTCTCTACTTCACCCAGATTATAGCTTCGGGGGGTTATTTCATTACCAAGGGCAAGTACCTTACACTTATCCACATTAAACTTCATCTGCCATTTCTCAGACCAAGACATTAATTTGTTCAAATCGTCCTGGATTCATTGATATCCTCCTCAGAGTGAATTAACGGCCTATCTTTGTATCATCAGCAAACTTACTCATGTCACTAGTAATCCCTTCATCAAGGTCATAATGTAAATTATGAAAAAGAGAGGGCCTAAAACTGATCCTTGTGGAACGCCACTAGTGACTAATCCCCTTTTCAGATTTCACTCCATTAATGTAACTCTCTGCTTTCTATTGGTAAGCCATGCCTCAATCCATGCTAGAACTTTACCTCCTATACCATGAGCTGCCACTTTTCTTAAGAGTCTCTTGTGGGGTACTCCTGTCGAAGGTTTTTACTAAAATCCAAATAAAACAATATCATATTCCTTATCACTGTCAACTGCCTCAAATGTTCTATTGAAGAACGTCAGTAAGTTTGTCAGGCAGGAACGACCTTCTCGTGAATCCTGCTGAGATTCATTCATCAAGTTATGTTCTTCAAGGTGACTTCTGATAATGTCAGCTATAATTGATTCTAATAACTTGCCCACTATAGATGTCAGGCTTATTGGGGACGGTAATCTGAAGGAGTGGACTTATCCCCTGATTTGAATATGGAACCACTTTAAAGCCATCTTCCACATCTCTGGCACAACACTGGTAAGGATGGACGCATTGAATACACTCGTTAATGGCTGACTAAGCCCCAAATCTTGCATTCCTTAAGTCCCCTTGAAAACAACTCATCGGGGCCCGGGACTTATTTTGTTTCAGTTTGTCTTCTGTTTAATAACCATGTCCCTCGTGACAGTAATATTAGTTAACTTATATTCATCAGGAACTAAATAAATTTTTAATTACTGGAATCTCATTTAAAATCTTCCTGTGTAAAAACTGACAAAAATAGTCATTAAATAAGGAACACATTTCGAGTTCATTATCCGTCAGCTGTTCATTCCCAGATTTCAGAGGTCCTACTTTTCCTTCACCTTCGTCCTATACACTTGAAAGAACCCCTTTGGATTTGTCTTTGATTCTTAGCGACTCTAATTTCATAGTCACGTTTAGCCTTTCTAATCGCCCTTTTTTTCTTCTCTTTTAAGCTGAACTATTGGTCAGTAAGGTTAACCTCTCCTCTTTTGAGCGCCTATAAAAATTTCCCCCTTTTCACCCCTAATAGATGCTTTAACCTCCTTTTAAACCCATTTGGGATCGTTATTATTAGACCTAATTTCTCTCTGGGGAATGTATATACTCTGGGCACTGTGTACATTATTAAGAAAACAATCATAAAAGCAGATCCCTTCATATTCATAAGTATGAGTATCGTCAATAAAATCATTAGCTAGATAACCCCCAATCAAGATTAGACAGATGTTCCCTAAGTCCATTATAATCGGCAGAACAAAAATCGGGGATTTTTACTGTATTATCATTATTCTTGCATTCCCAATTAATGTTAAAGGTGATGGATTTGTGATCACTTGCGCCAAGCTCTTCAGTGATCTCCAGATTATTCACTAGTGTTTCCTTATTTGACAAGACTAGGTCTAGCAAATTATTACCCCTGGTAGGTTCAGTTACACTCTGTTTCAGAAAACAGTCCTGAACTGTTTCCATGAAGCCCACTGGACTCTAGAGTACCTGTCAAAGAATTCCAGTCAATTTGGCTAAAGTTCGTTTGTAAATTGAATTGTGCATTAGAGAAATTTTTTTTTGCACTCTAGTTTTTGAGGGGAAAACATTGGGTAGCATCAAATTTTGGTTGGATAAATTTGTGAGAAAAGACAGGTTGTATTAAATTGAACATGCATCTCGGGTTTGAAACAGTTATCAAAGATCATTGTTTGGGGGCAAAACTGAAAATGATCTTGGCATTTGCTTCCCAATTTTCTGAACATGTGCTGATATCGAAGAAAGGTCTCTGGTAATAGGGTAGTTTGGTTGGGTAATTGGGTACTTTTAGTTTGGTAATAGGGTAATTTGGTTTGTTAATACTTAGTTTGTTAATACTATAGTTTGTTAATACTATAGATTAAGGGGATTTAAATAGATTACTGGGATTTATATCAAAAAGTGTAAGCAACAGAAGTCCAGAGGTCATGCTGCAGCTTTATACATCATTAGTAAGGCCTCACCTAGATTATGCAGCTCAATTCTGGTCTCTATATTACAGAAGGGAAACATAAATTCGTTAGAAGACATTCAGCGTGGATGACTAAATTAATACATAGCATTAGAAATCTTGAAGATTGAGACACTTATGCAGTATTTTGGGAATCTTTATTCAGGAAACGTTTCGCCAGCAGTGGCTTCATCAGCCCAATACAAAAAGGCGTAAGGAGGGGAGGAGAATGAGGTAATCAGTCCCTCAACCTGGAGTCGATGTGTTCAGTCCATCAATCTACAAGATTGATGGACTGAACACATCGACTCCAGGTTGAGGGACTGATTACCTCATTCTCCTCCTCCCTTACGCCTTCCTTGTTTTTGGACTGATGAAAGCCACTGCGTGGGGGAAACTTTTCCTAAATTAAAGATTCCCATATACTGCATAAGTGTCTCAATCTTCAACTTGTCGGTTTTTCAAACCATTCTCACATTAGAAATCTTCCTTATGAAGAAATATTGAAGACTCTTAAGTTACATTCATTTGTTAGACGAAGAATGAGGGGAGACCTGATCAAAGTGTATAAGTGGAAGAAAAGGTATTGGGTTGGTCAAATGTTTGTTAGTGGGATGAATTGTAAAAGACTCCCTAGTAGGGGCCCAAACAAGCCTGATGCAGTGTTCCCCCCTTTCTTATGTTCCTATGTTTAAAAAAGGGGATATTAACAAGGTCTTGAGGATATCTCTCCAAGAGAGAACCCGCAGTAATGGATTTAAATTAGATAAGTTTTAGATTTAGAAAGGACATAGGAAAGTATTGGTTTGGAAATAGGGTTGTAGATGAGTGGAACAGACTACCTAGTTGGGTTTTTGAGGCTAGGACTTTGGGTAGTTTTTAAATTTAGGTTGGATAAATACATGAGTGGGAGGGGTTGGATTTGAGTGGGACTTGAACATCAGAGCTTATTTCTTGGGTAGCATTGAAAATTGGGTTTGGGCAAATGTTTGTTAGTGGGATGAATTGTAAAGGACCTGCCTAGTATGGGCCAACAGGCCTGTTGCAGTGTTCCTCTTTCTTATGTTCTAATGAAAAACAAAAAGGACAAAAGTGCAACTAAAGTCACACTTTATGAAATGTAACTTTAGTTTGCAAATGTGTTCTTTTACTTTGCATATTGGGCTGTATTCTTACAAACATACATAAGATGCGTAGCTAGGTTTGTAATAGGGAATTGATGGAAAAAAAAGGTCTACATAGTAGAGTTGTTGACGCTAAAACCTTGGGTAGTTAAAAATTTAGGTTGGATAATACATTAAGGGAGAGGCATTGGATTTGATCGTTTCTTAACACGAGTAAATAGAATTATCCAAGCTTTTTCTTGGAGCATTGAAATAATATTTGGCAAAATAATTGTTAGTGAAATAGATGTGAAAGTCGTGCATATTCAAGATTGATTTGATTCCTATTCTAGATTGTGGACCGTATTTAGAACAGATGCGACCTGTACTTTGCACAGATTCGACCTGTACTTAAGCTTTGGAGATGAGACCTGTATTCATCGAGGGACCTGTGTACTTTGCTAGAGGTGACCTGCTCAGACGCGACCTGTACTATAGCTCAGACGTGACCTGTACTTAGATCCGAGAAACCTGTACTTATCTCAGAGGTGACCTGTTATTTTAAGCTCAGTGAGACTTACATATGGCACATCAGAGCTTATTTCTTATGTAGCATTGAAAATTGGGTTGGGCCAATTGTTTTGTTATTGGGATGATTGTGAAGGACCTGCCTAGTATAGGCCAACAGGCCTCCTGCACTGTTCTTCCTTTCTTTGTCTAGTATGGGCCAACAGGCTACTGCAGTGTTCCACCCAAGTTTCTCATGTTTCTCTTTTGTGGTTTTCGCTATTGTATATTTTTTTCTTTTTTTTTTTTACAGTTCTCTTTTAAATGATCTAGTGCTGTATCATCATTGAAGCTAAAAACACTGTGTAGTTTTGTAAATTTGTTAGATAAATTACAAGAGTGTGAGATAGACCTGAATAGCTTGCGATTGTAGGTCAGATTCTGTGCTTCCTTGTTTTAGTGGATATGAGCTGTAACTGACTAAGTGAGTCAATGGCAATAGACAGGAAAGATGACTAGGTCTCTCTCCGTGGGACACTAGGCCTGCTACAATGCTCTACTAATATATTGTGCAAAGAAAGGTATAGAATACCGACAATTATGAAAGTTAGACAATGTGCAACATCTGGATATCTTTATTGTTAGTGAGTTTCGCCATCCAGTGGCTTTATCAATACAGATTTAGACATAATAGGAGACAGTAGAACTTTATACAAAAGAGAGTAATCAAGTCCCTCGGCCTTGAGTTAGTGTTCACAGCATCGTGTTGGGGAGAGTCTGGAGCCAAAGGAAAGAAGACTGGCGCTTTTTATAGGCGTCAGTGAATGGGGACGGCAGCAGACGAGGTCGTCACTGGTAAGGCGGGATTCCCATGGAGAGGTCCTTCCCAAAGAGATGGGTTAGTTGCAGCAGCCGTGATAAGGTTTGTAGATGTCTCTGAACCAAGATTCCATGATGTTGCAGTGTCTGACATAGTTGTGCCCAAAGAAAGGTATAAAATACGCAATATGAAAGTTAAGACACATGTGCACATATGGAATATCTGTATTGTAGTAGACGTTCGCCATCAGTGGCTTTATCAATACAGATTCTAGGACATAATTGGAAGACAGTAGGAACTATATCCCCGCATCGTACCAACTTCCCTCGGCCTTGGAGTTAGGGTTCAAGCATCGTGTGGAGGAGAGTCTGGAGCATAGGCGGAATGACTGGCGCTTTTTATAGCGTCAGTGAATGGGACGTGCAGACCAGACGAGGCAGTCACTGGTAAGCGGGATTCCAGTGGAAGTAGGGTCCTTCCAAAGAGATGGTTAGTTTCAGCAGCGTGAAGAAGAGTCATGTAGATGTCCTCTGACCAAGATTCCATGGTGTTGCAGTGTCTGACAAGTTGTGCTAAGAAAGGTATATAAAATACGACAATATGAAGTTAAGACCAATGTGCAACATCGGGATATCTTTATTGTAGTAGACGTTTCGCCATCCAGTGGCTTTATCAATACAGATTCTATGGACATAATTGGAAGACAGCTAGAACTTATATACAAAAGATGAGGTAATCAGTCCCTCGCCTTGGAGTTAGTGTTCACAGCATGTGGTGGAGGAGAGACTGGAGCAAAGGCAAAGAAGACTGGCCGCTCGGTCTGCTGCTGTCTGCTGCCCGTCCCATTCATGACGCCTATAAAAAGCGCCAGTCTTCTTGCCTTTGCCCAGACTCTCCTCCACCACGATGCGTGAACATAACTCCAAGGCCGAGGGATGATTACCTCATCTTTTGTCTATATAGTTCTACTGTCTTCCTATTATGTCTAGAATCTGTATGATAAAGCCACTGGATGGCGGAAACGTCTACTAATAAAGAATTTTCCAGATGTTGCACATGTGTCTTACTTTCATATTGTCGGTATTTATACCTTTCTTTGCACAACTTGTCAGACACTTGCAACATCATGGAATCTTGGTTCAGAGGACATCTACAAGACCTTCTTCACGGCTGCTGCCAATAACCATCTCTTTGAGGGAAGGACCTTACCTTCCACTGGGATACGACTAACCAGTGTCTGACCTCGTCTGCTGCACGTCCCATTCACTGACGCTATAAAAAGGCCAGTCTCTTGCTTTGCTCCAGGACTCTCCTCACCACGGATGCTGTGAACACTAATACAAGCCGAGGGACTGATTACCTCATCTTTTTGGTTTTTTTTGTATATAGTTCTACTGTCTTCCTTTATGTCTAGGAATCTGTATTGATTAAAGCCACATGGATGGCGAAAACGTCTCTACAATAAAGAATATCAGATGTTTCACATGTGTTCTTAACTTTCATATTGTCGGTATTTTATACCTTTCTTTGCACACTGTCAGACACTGCAACATCATTGGAATCTTGGTTCAGAGGGGACATCTACAAGACCTTCTTCACGGCTGCTGCAACTACCCATCTCTTTGGGAAAGACCTACTTCCACTGGGGAATCCCGCTTACCAGTGGAACTGACCTAGTCTGCTGCCCGTCCCATTCACTGACGCCTATAAAAAAGGCCACAGTCTTCTTGGCCTTTGTCCAGACTTCCCCACACGAGGTTCTTGTGTGAACACTAACTCAGGACGAGGGAACTGATTACCTCATCTTTTGTATATAGTATCTACTGTCTTCCTATTATGTCCTAGAATCTGTATGATAAAGCCACTGATGGCGAAAACGTCACTCAATAAGATATCCAGATGTTGCACATGTTTCTTAAATTCACTAATAATATTAGATTTTTGACAAAATACTTGGAAATTCAAAGTCGTCATTAATGGACTCTTTTTGAGAAAATCTTGTCACCTAAAGTTTGTGTCGGTTTCAATATTAATGATAAAAACTGACATAATGCTTTGATACATTTGATCTTGTTTTGAATTTCTTATCGAGAATGATGAAGTATCAATCAAGAATCCATTAAATATTGTGAATTGTGTTTGTGGCCACATCTCGAAGGGACTTTCTGCCAGTGGAAGATTTTTGGAAAACGTTAACAGAAGTGCAAATTGAAGAATTGAGACACTTATGCCAACACATGGGAATCTTTATTGAAAAAGAACGTTTCGCCACATACAGTGGCTTCATCAGTCCATACAAAGTAGAACTGGCGTAGGAGAGTAGAAGTATGAGGTAATCTGTCCCTCAACTGGATTCGATGTGTTCAGTCATCACTCTTGTAGTAAGTGTAGCATAGGGCCAGAGAGTTTGCTTATATACTGCGCGTGTGATGAGTTGAAGCAGGAGGAGGAGGGGTTCTAGTGGGACTGGCCACTAATGTAAGTAGGTCATCGTCCAAAGGTTTGGGCAGCGTGAGTCTTTGTACCAAGATTCCTGATGTTGCAGTTGTCTGACAGATGTGATGACTTTTTTTTGAATACCGACAACCAAGTTGAAGAATTGTGACACTTATGCAAACACATGGGAATCTTTATTGAAGAAAGTTTCGCCACAAGTGCTTCATCTGTCCATACAAGTAGAAATGGGTATGTTTGGTAAGAACATATGCAAACAGTTAGACAACTTTATTCCGTAACGTTTCGCCTACACAGTAGGTTCTTCAGTGATACAGAAAATGGCAGGAACAGTAGAGATGTTGAGACGTTTGTAATCACGGTCCATCACCCTTGTAGTCGAGAAGTTTGAGGTTGTCTGTCAGCGGCCTGGAGAGTTCAGTTCCATTAGTCTGGTACTAATCTGAAGATCAAGCGACAGTGCGGTGACTTAAATACTGTCGGATGGAGGAGGTGCAGAGTTGTAGTAGTAGTAGTAGTAGTAGTAGTGAGATGTGAACACTGAGAGATCATGGTCCCTTCTCAGTCCTACCCTTCTCACTTGAAAAAGCTTGTCCAAGTGTTTTCTGTACCAAGATGCCTATGTGTTTGCAGTGTCTGACAAGATGACATCAATGTATACAATACCGACAGGTTGTTAGGTAAGGACACATATGCAACAGTTAGACTACTTTATTCCGGAAACGTTTCGCCTACACAGTAGGCTTCTTCAGTCGAAAATTCAGAAAATAGCAGGAACAGTAGAGATCGTGAAGACGTATGTAATCAGTACTTCACCTTGTAGTCGTCGAATTTGTGGTTGTCAGTCCTCGCCTGGAGAAGTTAAGTTCCATAGTCAGAACTATCTGAGATCAGCCGGACAGTGCGGAGACTTAAATCTGTCGGAAGGAGAGGTGAAGAGGTGTTACCATTTTTGATGTTCATCTTGTAGACACTGCAACACATGGCATCTTGGTACAGAAAACCCTTGGACCCGCTTTTCAAGTGAGAAGGGTTGGATCTGGAGGGACATGATCCTCTCAGTGTTCACATTCCCAATACTACTAGATACTACTACTATACTACTCTGCACCTCTCCTTCCGACAGTATTTAAGTCTCCGCACCTGTCGCTTGATCTTCTGATGTCTGGACTTATGGACACTGAATTCTCAGCTCGAGGGACTGACAACCTCAAATTCTACGACTACAAGGGTGTGGGACTGATTACATCGTCTTCACATTCTCCTACTGTTCTGCCTATTTTCTGTATTCTCGACTGATGAAGCTACTGTGTAGCGAAACGTTTCGGAATAAAGTTGTCTAACTGTTGCATATGTGTCTTACCTAACAACCTGTCGGATTGTATACCATTTTGGATGTTCATCAGAACATGGGTAGGAGTAGTAGAGTGTTGCATAAGTGTCTCAATTCTTCAACTTGTCGGTTTTCAAATCCATTCATCACTGAAGTGCAATTGTTTTCTGCAATATAAAACTTTCTTGAGAGTCATTTTAATAGTACATATCTTGCAAGGCCAAATTTCATAATCTTCCATAGCATTTAGCTTTTTCTTCGACATTGAATG
>NW_026470002.1:0-11724 GCF_026875155.1 Cherax quadricarinatus | reverse complement strand
CTTTTCCGGCAGTCTTATCTGCAATAGGAACTAAACTCACAATATCTGGTGAAATGGTCTACCATAACACACAGATGTTTGTTACCTTGGAGGGAACATTGGAAATTAGTTAACAAATCTAGCGCAACTCTTTCCCACGGTTCGCTAGTAGTTGGATATACTTGGTTTGGGAAATTAGGACCATTAGCATTACCTTTATGTTGCATGCAGACACTACATTTCTTAACATACTCAGAAATATCAGTTGCCATACGAGGCCAAAAGTATTTCAATCTGGCTTGTTTTACTGAACGATCCATACCAGGGTGTGCAACACCTGGTACATCGTGAACTAGCTGTAAGGCTACATTCACTAGTGACTGTGGAATTACTAACTGGTATACTCTTCTGCTAGGAGTACCCAACTCGGGCTGTTCGATACAGTAATTCTTGGTTCATGACAAAGTCACTGATGGGTGCTGGTGGCTTCACAGTCAGAATAAGATCTTCCTGGAGCAGGAATCGAATCACACCAGACCACATGGGATCTGTTCGTTGAGCATTCTTTACATCTTCAGCACTAAATGGAGGGTCTGCAGTTACTATACTAACATGTCGCGATAAGGCATCTGCGACTACATTTGACTTGCCAGGTAAATGCTCAAAGGTGGGATTGAACTCTTGGATAGTCAAGGTCCATCTGGCTAACCTTCCAGTAGGTTGTTTGTTCTGGAATAAGAGTATCAGTGGAGCATGGTCTGTCAAGACATGAACAGAGTACTGATAAATAATGTCTCGGAAGTGCTTTAAAGACCATACTATCGCTAAAGCTTCTTGCTCAGTTACTGTATAATTACGTTCAGCCTTCGTAAGGACTCGGCTAGCAAATGCAACTGCGTTGTACTTGCCATCGGTCTTCTGAGCTAGTACGGCACCTATGCCAATTGAACTAGCATCAGTTGTCAGATAGAAGGGCTTAGAAAAATCTGGAAATTTCAAAATTGGAGCAGATGTTAGCTTTTCTTTTAGAGTTTGGAATGCTCTTTCTTGACGGAAGGTCCAAACAAAAGGAGCATCTTTCTTAAGCAACTCAGTTAGAGGAGCAGCTATGGAAGAAAAATTGGCAATGAAGGATCTATAAAAACCTGCTAAGCCCACAAAGGATCTTACGGCATCAGCAGTTTTGGGAGTTGGAAAATTTAGTACTGCAGTTACTTTACTTTGGTCAGTCGTAACCCCTCTAGGAGTGACTACGTGACCAAGAAACTTAATTTCTGATCTGAAAAATTGACATTTAGACAGTTTGATCTTTAAATTGGCTTCTTCAAGCTTACCAAGTACTACATCAAGTCTTTTCAAGTGTGTATCCACGTCTTTAGACATGACGATTACGTCATCTAAGTACACCATAAGTGCATTACCTATGAGACCTCTAAAGATATTAGTCATGAGCCTTGAGAACGTGATAGGGGAAGATCGTAATCCAAACGCCATATGGAGGAAGTGATAATGACCTGTAGGAGTGGAGAATGCAGTTAGCTCTTGGCTGTCCTCGTGAAGGGACTTGCCAAAACCCTTGTAACAAATCTAGGGTTGAAAAGACTTTGTTATCTCCGATATTACGTAAAAGATCACCAAGTACAGGGAGTGGAAAGCGATCTGGAATGGTTTTCGCGTTTAACTTCCTAAAGTCAATCACTGGGCGCCAAGTACCATCCTTCTTAGGTACTATTATCAAGGGTGCATTCCAAGGGGAATTGCTAGGTGCAATAACTCCATCATCAAGCATTTGATTGATCAATTCTTCTGCGACAGCAACTTGTGAATGAGGCATTCTGTACGCAGGTATGTAGATAGGTCTAGTACCAGGTTCAAGTGGAATACGATGGGACATAAGTTCGTTATACCCATCTTCTCACCTGGTAAAGCAATGGCTTTACGACGTTTGTTCAACAGAGTCAACAAACGCTTGACTTCATCTGGGAAGTCAGTGGGAGCTAAGTCTTTCTCCTCAACTGGTGGAACAGATTGATCCAGTGAAGTGGATGAGGTCTCCCCGGCAGAAATAGCACCGACCCACTGGTCAGGTGACAACTCATCCTCTACCTGAACAGGGTAAGGATAGTGAACAAGGTCAACAAGATTGGTATTTGCTCTGATGCGAACACTGTGACCAGAAGTGTTGGCCAGGAAGAAATGGATCTTACTATCTCTTACAACATGTAAGGATGGTTCAACAAATAGACCTTTTACTTTGCAGGGTTCACTGTCAACTAGGGAACGTTATCAACCATCTGGAACTCATAAGGAACAACAACTGGACACTCTAGTGCAGAGCACTAGCCGCAACCAGAGACGTCTTTCTGCAGACCGGCATGTGACAATCAACAAAGTGAGATGGCATTACTAGTTTCAAGTAATTGTTTTCCCAGACAAGTGCGTTCCCTGTGGAGAAACTACTACTCGAACTACAGGCATTGCAGGGATAGGTTGTGCACTCAAGGCTCCAATCTGTGTGTCCCTCGGACACTTGAGGCATCGGGACTATCCTGCAAGTCTAAGCGGTTATAGGTGAACAAATGATGTGGAGTGACAGGAATTTCCAGTGCTGACCCGCTCTTTCTTGGGTATGATTATGACTAATGGTGGAGAAAAGCAATTGCAATTAAGAGGAAGAATGCATATTTGCTTTAGGACTTAATTTACCATACTTAAATACTATGCAGCAGTTTTTTTGTATATTTTTTTTATAACAGATTTCTGCATCAAGCTGGTTACCCCAGAATCAGGGATATCGGAATGACCAATGTCGTCCATTTGGGCACATTCACATCATCGATATGAGGTTAGAATGAAATAGCAATATGAGTTAATGTCTAGCATGGAGTGCATATCCCAGGTAGAAGGTCAACCAGGGAAAGTATTGGATCGACAACAAGGAAGGATGCAGTTGTGAAGTCTCTACCTTGGATAGAACATGGTTCTTAGGAGGTCCGACCTCGGACTCGCAGGTGAGAACAAGTTACTCCATAAGGAGGAACACATGAGTCGGTTCTACGAAAGGACACGTCGTAACTGCTTATCCTTAAAAAAACTAGACCTATTTATTGACTGAGCCTACTAAGAGTCCATGAACAAATTTGAAAGGGGTATTTGAACAGAATGCTTGCACTATAGGCCTTTTGGTTGCATTGGAGTTATGTGTCAACCACAAAAGGCGGCATTGTAATCAGAAGACTTGTTCTACTTAATCCAAAATCATCTATGTCAGAGACATGTTGAAGCTACATCTATCAGCAGGATTGTCATTCTCGAGATGCTAAGGCTTCAAAGGAATTGTGAACGGGGATGGTTGGTGTATCTTTAATTCACCTACTGGTCACCATGGGACGGTTTGATCTGGGGCGCGCTCGAGATTCCCCCGGAATTGGATAGCAAATGAACGAGCATGGTTTGGTTAGTTTGAGGAATTGGAAGATAATGAGGCTAGGATTCTGGTTATTTTTGAGATACCATGATATCTTGTTTTCCTATTCGGGTTCTGCTGGTATGGAACGGCCACCGGAAATAAGAATAGAGTTAATGAAGGTTATATAGAGAGCATTGCACTCAGATGTGTATTGTCCTTGTATTCTATGTTAAGTACAGTAGGGAAGATCTGGGTTGGTACTCCATTCATCAGTAAGATGTCTCCTTAGGGTCAGGTAAAAATATCAGGACAATTAATTGCAATTATAGGCACGGAAAACCAAAGTTATAATATCAAGTTCCGCCTCCGCCACCCCGACTATGGTTATGAATGTTCTATGATTTCTACGTGTGTCTAACGACTCTTACAATGGTTCTTGGTGATCTTGAGTGAGATGGTTGACGACCCACGATTTGTCTCATGGTGGCGCAAACAAGAGGTGGTGCAGAACTGTGGCTTATGTGTGACACATTACTTTTGATACATGGGAAAGTACCCCTGGGGGGAACAAGGAGTACATGATATTTAAGGCTTGTAAGTGGTACCATCGTCTCAGTTGGAGGGGATGAGCCTATAATAGCACCACAGAAGCAGTGGCAATTAGTTTATTTTTAATTGCTCCAAAGCTGCCAATATTTAGCAGCATACACGTTGGTGTGGATTGGTTAATCTCGTCAGGGACAAAAAGATGATGATTTGGACTGCATTGATAATTGAATGATAAAAGTTTCGTATATATAACAAGAAAATGCCACTCAACGATTCATTTACTCATGGGTTTGTGGCATTCACGAGTTACACTAAGAACGACTTATGGATTCAGCTGTTTTTACTGGGACAAGGAAAGTAGGAATCAGTACTCATATTGTGACCACTTAGTAAGATTCATGAAAAGGTCTCGCATATAAGGATGAATCAACAACTGTGAAACAGCAGCAGGAGAGATCGATATTATAAAGTGCTTCTTTAGCAAGTTCTGATAAGATCTTTCATATACAAGGTGGACCTTCAACTAGAGCACTAGCACCGAGAACGAATATGGCTGAAACATGCTTCAAAGAATATGTAACATGGCAATTGAATAAAGGTAACTAATCATAGGGAATCACGAGTATAGACATATAGTATCTCGGTATCTGGGTCGGTATGTAAGTCGCTAAGGAAACTGTGGACTGATGACAGGCAGCAAGCAGTAGCCTGAGAGGTCTGGAATCGAACATTCATAAAGTATCACTTGTCGGTTTTGAGACATATATGGCAAAGTAACACGAGAACAAAATAAGGAAAAAATTATGAACAATAAAAATGATATAAAATTCTAGAATTGAAATAAAAGTTATACAACTAATTCTTGAGAAGTAATAAAATTAACATTGTCTAAGATACCTGCAAGAGGAAGGAAAAACTCAAGGGTCAAGAAAAAAATTTACAATTGAAATATAAAGTAAAGAATATTACTGTGAGTGACTGAATTAAATAGCCAACAATCTGACGCTGTCTTTACTCTTGTAATAAAGTAATTAATTTATTTAAATTTTAAATCATGCAAAAAAGTATAAAATTTAAAATTACTAATTTGTTTATCTGGGAAATGTAAGTATTTCTAAGAATGCATAAACAATTAAATATTAATTCATAATAATATTTAATAAAGAATAATAATTACACTTGCAGAATCAAGTGCAAAAAGAATAATTGCACTGACAGATCAAGGCACATAAATAATTCACTGCAGATCAAGTGCAACAAAAATAATTCACTGCCAGAAACAAGTTGCAACAAATCATTCACTGTCAGAACACAAGATGCAACAAAATAATTCACGCCCAGCAGAAACTAAGTGCAACAAAATAATTACTGCAGAACAAGTGCAACAAAATAAGTGTAGCACTGCAGTAATTAAAGTGTCACTGGGAAAACTCAGGTTAAAATAACGAAATAAAATTAAAAGATGAAGAAAAATTAAAATGATATTGAACCACTTGAACTCTTAATTGTAAATTAGACAAAACAATTTTACTCAAACAGAGTAAGAAAAACACTTTACGTTAAATAGTAAATTGAAATTGCATTCAAGAGTGAATTTGTTTCAAAGAAATATAAAAATATGAATAAAATAAAAACAAAGGAACAAAAAGGAGGTAAATTAACAACTTACAGTGGCGGGGCACACAAAATTATAGTTTATTCTTACAACAAAATCTTGCGTGACTGATACAAACAAAAATTTGCTGCAAAATTAATGGTACACATGTCTGCGAAAAAATTAGAGGAAGAGACACTGCTGGCATACGAAAAACAAGACACACTTTGAAATAAAAAAAAATGGGGGGAAATTTTTTTCGATATTTGGTGTTACTGGGGTGTATATCACTGCATATTTGAAATACATGATAATTTACTGGAGAATACAACGCTGAAAGAATACAATAAAAAAATGAATCACTTCACACAGAGTGTCTGAATGGTACACTACACTATAATACTTATAAGACAGGATAGCATAAAGAAAAAAAAAAAAAACACCAGATTAAAAAAAATATAAGATAAGTGTGGAGAAAACCACTATGAAAACACAAGGTTAGAGTTTCTAAAGCAATTTAATAAAATGTCCTCACCAAGCAAATGTCTTAAATGCTAGAAAAATGGTCTATAAACTATTCCTGAGGTTGTAGTAGTCGTGGTTGTGATTACTGGTGTGAGGGTTGGTTGTAGGGTTGTCCTGAGCCGGTGATGACTGACGAATCATATATACACTCACTGTTGTAGGAAGAAATGCGATTCTCGGTGAACTCCCATAATTGTGGTTTTTATAGTTGGCGCTCTCCTTACAATCCTCTTGACCAATTATCGTGAGCCAAAAACTGTATTAGGACCCGTACAAGGTACAAACAACACAGGTAGTGAGGTGGGTGGCTGGTGGTGGTTGTGGTTTAGTGGTGGGGGGGTATAGAGTGTGGTGGTGAGTTGCTGGAGTCGCAAACGACGCAACTCTACCCAGAATGGTGGCTTAATAAGCACACTCTATGCACAGGAATTGTGGAAAACCACTCTTAGCATCCAAAGGGAGCACAAAGCGATATAGACAATACTTCAGAGGAACTTGGGCTTACTTCTTACTGCGTGGCTACTTCTTACTGCGTTGGCTTACTCTCTCTCTCAGCTGGGTTAGAAGCTGGGTTGCTGACTGGCTTACCCACGAGAAATGGCTGATTGGAAGACGTGTTTCGATGCACAAAAGCACGGAAAGGAGCTAGTTGGATGACAGGGAGAGAAAGGCGGGATGATAGGCTGACTGGCAGTCACTTCCACACTGGTCTGGCTTAATGACTGGTACTTAATTTGAAAAATCCGGGTCATCCCCTCAGAGTTTGAAGCACTTATCTTAGCTCACGCGAAATAAGCCGGTCCTGCTTGAAAACGCCGCGACATCAGCCCTGATCAACAGGCTTGAAGGCACCCCTCATCTACATCCGACCTATTCACGGCTAGAACTCACTCGCAACCTCGATATTGTGTGACTTGAAGGTTTAGTGAGTTTTGTGTCGTGAGGGTGGTAAGGACGGCTGGCTGGAGGTTCACCTTTGCACCCTGCCGGCTACTCACAGTCTTATAACGTCTGGAATTACCCGTAAATAACTCAAATACCACGCTCCACAACCGGTGCCACAATTAATGTGGGATGTTCGACACGTTGGAATTATGGTAGAATAACTCACGTAGGCTGGTATTAACGTATAATTTAAAGATAATGTGGGTAGCGCCCTTACAGCCGTTTATACTTTCTCTCTAGCTCACTCTCGATAACACTGGACCTCGGACTGGCCGCCCAAGTTTAACAGTGAAAGGAGGGCGACTTTGAAATAATGCAAAGCGTCAGCGCAATATGAAGTTCAGATAGTGACGATCAGGCAGAGACGGTTGTCGTTGATCATCGGTACACTGGATACTGGTAAATGATTACTTACTACTGAGATTATGAGGGGTCCACTATGACTGCTGTTATGTGGTGGGTCTACAGTATAGATTTCTGTTGATGTGTTGGGTCATCGGAGCTGCATGTTGATGTGATGGGTCACGGAGATAGCTGCTGTTGATGGTGATCGGATCATGGGAGCTGGTGTTGATGTAGTATAGAGTCAATGGAGCTGCTGTTGATGTGATGGGTCACCACGGAGCTGCTGATGATGTGATGGAGGCATGGGAGCTGGGTGTTGGTGTGAAATAGGTCTTTGAGCTGTTGATGATGGATGGATCACTGGAGTGCTGTTGATGTGATGGCGTCCTGGTGCTGCTGTAGATGTGATGATCACAAGCTCTGTTGACGTTGCATGGGTCCAACTGAAGGTGATGTTGATGTGATGGGTCTCTGGAGCTGCTGTTTTGATGTGTGGATCACGACGAGTCCTGTTGACGTGGATGGGTCACCGGAGATGCTGTTGATGTGATGGTCAGCGGAGCTGTGTTGATGTGATAGGTTCATGGTGCTGATGTTGATGTGATGGTAAGCCGGAGATGCTGTTGATGTTGTTGGATCACGAGAGCTGCTGTTGACGTGATGGGTCACGGGACCTGGTGTTGTTGTGATAGGTAACGGAGCTGCTGTTGATATGATGGATCACCGGAAGATTGTTTATGTGATGGGTCACCGTATGCTGTGACTGATGCGATGGGTCTCCGTACATGTGTTGTAGTGATAGGCACAGAAACTACTGTGGGACCGTGTTGCGTAACCATGCAGATGGTGATGTGTTGGATACATCGGAGGCTGCTTTTTATGTGATGGTTCTCCAGAGCTACCGTTTGAAGGTGTTGGATCAACTGGAACTCTGTTGATGTTGATGGGTCACCAGAAGTTGATTTGATGTTGAGGGTCACAAAAAGCTGCGTTGATGTGATGGTCACCAGCTGATGTTTAATGTGATGGGTCACCGTAGCTGCTGCTGAAGTTGTTGGGTCACCACAAGAGTTGATGTGCTGTGTTGGGTCACAGCGCTGCTGGTGATGTGATTGGTTACCGCGCAACTGCTGTAGCAGAAGTGATGGGTCAAAAGAGTTTCTGCTGATGTGTGGGACACCAGTGCTTCTGTTAATGTGAAGGGTCACCGGAGAGGCTGTTGATGTGGTGGGTCTTCGGAAGATGTTCTTTGATGCTGGTGCGCGTCCCCGGAGCTGACTGTTGATATGATGGGTCAACACTGTGCTGTTGATGTGGTGGCGTTAACAAGAGCTTGATCTTGATGAGATGTTTTACGTAGCTTTGTTGATGTGATGGGTAACCGTCAGCTTCCTGTTGATGAGTTGGGCAACCAAGATGCTTGTTGAGGGATGGGTTCATTGGTTTGCTGCTGTTGAGGTCCTGGGTCATAGGAGATGCTGTTGAAGTGTTGGGTCACTGGAAAAGCTGTTGATGATGTATGGGTCTCTGCATTGATGTTGATGTGATGCGTCACACGTAGGTGCTGTTGTGTGATTGGGTCACAAGGAGTGCTCTTGATGTGATGGTTGAGTCCAACGTTGATGCTGTTGATGATAATGGGTCATCTAGAGATGTCTGTTGATGTGTTGGGTCACCGGAGCTGCTGATGATGTGATTGATCACCGTATTTGCTGCTGATCTGATGGGTCACGGGAGCTGCTGTTGATGTGATGGGTCACTGGAACAGCTGTTGATGTGATGGGTCACTGGATCTGCTGTTGATGTGATGCGTCACCGTAGGTGCTGTTGATGTGATGGGTCACAGGAGCTGCTTTTGATGTGAAGGGTCAACGTTGCTGCTGTTGATGTAATGGGTCACTAGAGCTGCTGTTGATGTGATGGGTCACCGGAGCTGCTGATGATGTGATTGATCACCGTAGTTGCTGCTGATCTGATGGGTCACCGTAGCTGCTGTTGATCTAATGCGTCACTGTAGCTGCTGCTGATCAGATGGGAAACCATAGCTGCTGTTGATGTGATGGGTCATCTTAGCTGCTCTTTATGTGATGGGTCACCAGAGCTGCTGCTGAAGTGATGGGTCTCCGGAGCTGCTGTTGATGTTAAAGGTCACCTGAGCTGCTGTTGAAGTGATAGGTCACCAGAGCTGATGTTGATGTAGTAGGTCTCTGGAGCTCCTGTTGATGTGATGGGTCACAGCAGCTGCTGTTAATGTTGTGGGTCATCAGAGCTGCTGTTGATGTGATGGGTCAATGTAGCTGCTGTTGATGTGATGAGTCAACAGAGCAGCTGTTGATGTGATGGGTCACCAGTGCTGCTGCTGAAGTGATGGGTCACCAGAGCTGCTGTTGATGTTTTAGGTCACCAGAGCTACTTCTGTTGTGGTGGGTCACCAGAGCTGCTGTTGATGTAGAAGGTCTCTGGAGCTGCTGTTGATGTGATGGGTCACAGTAGCTGCAGTTAATGTTGTGGGTCATCAGAGATTCTGTTGATGTGATTGGTCAATGTAGCTGCTGTTGATGTGATGGGTCACAAGAGCTGCTGTTGATGTGATGGGTCACAAGAGCTGCTGTTGAAGTGATGGGTCACCTGAGCTGGAATTGATGTGATGGGTCACCGTAGCTGCTGCTGATCTGATGGGTCACTGTAGCTGCTGCTGATCGGATGGGACACCGGAGCTGCTGTTGATGTGATGGGTCATCGCAGCTGCTCTTGATGTGATGGGTCACCAGAGCTGCTGTTGGTGTGATGGGTCACCAGAGCTGCTGCTGATGTGATGGGTCCCCAGAGCTACTGTTGATGTTATAAGTCACTAGAGCTGCTTCTGTTGTGATGGGTCACCAGAGCTGCTGTTGATGTAGTAGGTGTCTGGAGCTGCTGTTGATGTGATGGGTCACAGTAGCTGCTGTTAATGTTGTGGGTCATCAGAGCTGCTGTTGATGTGATTGGTCAATGTAGCTGCTGTTGATATGATGGCTCACCGGAGCTGCTGTTGATATTATGGATCACAAGATCTGCAGTTGATGTGATTGTTCACAGTAGCTGCTGTTGATGTGATGGGTCTCCAGAGCTCCTGGTGATGTGATGGGTCAGCAGAGCTGCTGTTGATGTGATGGGTCATCGAAGCTGCTGTTGAGGAGATGGGACATCGGAGCTGCTGTTTATGTGATGGTTCTCCAGAGCTATTGTTGAAGTGATGGATCACCAGAACTGCTGTTGATGTGATGGGTCACCAGAGTTGCTGTTGATGAGACGGGTCTCAAGAGCTGCTGTTGATGTGAAGGGTCACCAGAGCTGCTGTTTATGTGATGGGTCACCGTAGCTGCTGTTGATGTGATGGGTTACCAGAGTTGCTGTTGCTGTGTTGGGTCACCAGAGCTGCTGGTGATGTGATTGGTTACCGGAACTGCTGTTGAAGTGATGGGTCAACAGAGTTTCTGCTGATGTAGTGGGACACCAGAGCTGCTGTTAATGTGGCGGGTCACCACAGCTGCTGTTAATGTGAAGGGTCACCGGAGAGGCTGTTGATGTGGTGGGTCATCGGAGCTGTTCTTGAAGTGGTGGGTCCCCAGAGCTGCTGTTGATATGATGGGTCACCACTGCTGCTGTTGATGTGGTGGGTTAACAGAGCTGCTCTTGATGAGATGTTTTACCGTAGCTTCTGTTGATGTGATGGGTCACCGTAGCTTCTGTTGATGTGATGGGTCACCAAAGATGCTGTTGATGTGATGGGTCATTGGTGCTGCTGTTGATGTCCTGGGTCATAGGAGATGCTGTTGAAGTGATGGGTCACTGGAACAGCTGTTGATGTGATGGGTCTCTGCATCTGCTGTTGATGTGATGCGTCACCGTAGGTGCTGTTGATGTGATGGGTCACCAGAGCTGCTCTTGATGTGATGGGTCAACGTTGCTGCTGTTGATGTAATGGGTCACTAGAGCTGCTGTTGATGTGTTGGGTCACCGGAGCTGCTGATGATGTGATTGATCACCGTATTTGCTGCTGATCTGATGGGTCACGGGAGCTGCTGTTGATGTGATGGGTCACTGGAACAGCTGTTGATGTGATGGGTCACTGGATCTGCTGTTGATGTGATGCGTCACCGTAGGTGCTGTTGATGTGATGGGTCACAGGAGCTGCTTTTGATGTGATGGGTCAACGTTGCTGCTGTTGATGTAATGGGTCACTAGAGCTGCTGTTGATGTGATGGGTCACCGGAGCTGCTGATGATGTGATTGATCACCGTAGTTGCTGCTGATCTGATGGGTCACCGTAGCTGCTGTTGATCTAATGCGTCACTGTAGCTGCTGCTGATCAGATGGGAAACCCGGAGCTGCTGTT